>KL263776.1:28411-65234 GCA_000699545.1 Podiceps cristatus
ATACTATGAATGCCCCAACCGTGGGAAAAACTTCAATCACTGCTCACATCTTACTAGACACTAGAGAATCCAGCCACAAGATACACATTCATAGGAAACCATGCTTCATTTGTTCCACCATTTCCTTTGATATATGGCATATGATTAAAAGAAAACTGAACATATTATGTGTCCTTCCCCTTGAGGCTTCACACCCTTTAACCAGGTTTGTCTGTATACAAGGGAGATTTGAGGATTTGGCCCTAAACTAATGAAGAGAATGTCCCTTCCAATATCCTGACTCAAAATCTTTCCAAGTATTGGATGAGACACTGCTATAAGCATAAATGTGCCATGAACATTACCAAAGAAAGGCATATACAGGATAAAATGGAGAAAAATCACAGTTCAGTATTGATAGGGAAAATTTTCTTGAGCGAGATGCTGTACAGTTCCAAGCAAAGGTGTGGAAGTTATGTTAGTGGGACTTCATACTCACCCTGAACAAAGAGCTAGAATGATTTCCAAAGAAGGAACACCTTTACATTAAGATAAAGGAAGTGACTTGGCAATTTTCAGTTCAACAGAAAAACAGTACCTTGAATAATACACAGAACTTTGGGAAAGTCTGGGTTAAAGTTAAATCCAGTCTTGATCCTGTGATTAATGTCACATTGCAAATTCTTCCTCTCATGCAAAATTATTCCCACAGGTGATACTGGAAATTAAGTTATTCTGGTTGAGATATATAGCTTTCAAAAACGGGATGTATTGACTGATTACTTTATAAAGCAAGTTCCATGTACATTATTTGAAAATGCTATTAACGTTGTTTAGGGATACTGTGGAGAGCAATTGCCTGCTAGACTGTGACAGAGGAAGAAGATTTTAAAGGAGAATAACTGAAATCTGGATCTAGGGAAAGGGCTGTCAGAGTGCTGCATCTCACATCTCTAACATACATTGTTTTTGGTTACTGCTGAGGTGGAAAAACTATGCAAGACACACAATTTACTTTATATAACTATCCATAGCTTCAGTTGCTGAATCAAAGTGTCATACGATCTTTTGGTTTGGAAATTCACCTGATTCATTATGACGAAGGAAAAATGAGAGTTTACCTGAACTGAATTTTCAGGGCAAACTTACACAGGAGCTTGAACACACAAATCATTTCAGTTCATATGCACACATTTTCCCAGACACATTTTTATTAGCACAAGTATCAGGCATGAAAATTATGTAGAATTCCAGAAACTGCAGATGTTGCAGAAGACAAAACCACAAAACACGGTACGTGAAATTCTGAGATGGCTTCGGAAAATTCAGATTAGTTAATTGAAATTCAATATTAAGTGCATACTGTAATTTTTTGAAAAGTAAATTTACTAAATTTACTAAGAGAGTTTGCTAATCCTCAAGTTTTAGAGTTTTCCCAGAACAGCTGTTATTCTACCTCACCTCTATTTGATACTGTAATAAGGTTTTTATCGATAATACTTCATTCATTCATACCTATTTGTCTTAAATGATAAAATTCCAGTTAAGTAAATAACTTGATATATCAACTCGCACAATCTCAGAATTGTATGTATTGACTGTCAAACACACATTGTTGCTTAGAAGTGTATATAGTGTATGAGATAAATTATATTCATGTTATATGCTGAACATCTTCATAATCAGTTTAATAAATTGAAATGCTTCCTTATACTTTCTTGCTCACAATACTAAGTCACTTGGTTTTAACATGGGACTAAAAATGTCTTGTCTTCTAACTTGCATAAATTTACTAATTTGCCAGTCATCTTTTATTTGCCCAGAGTGGAACAATGGGTATATCTCTCAATTGTTAATATTTTATACCTCCACATACCTGCTATGGGAGATTCTCCTTGATATTGGTCACTGAGTCACAGATTGACTAGAATTAAGAGTGGAAAGCAACTGTTAAAACATCCATGGTTTGATTTTGCTATAGCTACCAAAAAAAAAAAAAAAGGCCTTGAACTTGGTTATACTGTAAAGCACCATTCCCTGTGGTAAACTTCCTAATATCTTTTTAAGCAATTTTCAGTAACCTCTCTCTCCATTTCCCTGTATAAATCTATATATGAGGGGAGGAGGGAAGAGAAAAGGATACTTCTTTTTTTTTAAAGTTACATAATTCATTTCAAAAGACAGAGGAAAATACTAACCCATGTCATTTTCAGGCTGTTCTTTAAAACTAAGGCCATAGTGTTTCTATTGACTCTTCCACCAAAAATGTTGCTGGTATTAGCTTGTAACGGGGTTAGGCTGTGCTCTCAATGGAAGTTTTCTCATTGGCGTCTGCTGGTAAACAGCCAAGACTAGTGACTTGAGATTTCACGAGATCATTTTGTATTTCATCTTCTTCTTAATTCCAAGGTGAAGTCTAGCTGCATGCACATGCCATCTGATGTCTAACATTTATTTTTTACAGACTGTCGTTTTCAGTTTTTTCAATATGTTTGAACAATGGTTCATTTATATTCCTGTGTGTTTATATAGAATAGGATAACACTCTGAAGCCTTTACGATATTTAACAAATTACTTTCCCAAACTTTTGAAGAATGTCTACGGTTACTATGTATACTGAGAAGTGTTACAGACCCTGCTGACACAGATCAGATAAGAAACTGGGTCAGCTGACAATATATTCCCTGAAATGTTACCTCCTTGTAGCATGAACATGTGGGTCCTTCTGTGTGAGAGTTTCTGAACATGGATTGCTGTTAACCGTATCATTTCATTTGCAATTATTGTCTTTTCTCTCTCCTAAAAAAATAAATTTAAAAAACAAACAAACAAAAAAAAGAGCAGCATTTTTAAATCACATTTCTCTTAAAGTAGGGAAAAAAACCCAACCTGTTTAGTATTTCATTTTTTCAAAGCCTAGCAGTTTTCCTGTATTGCTCTGTCAGGAGCCTTGCCTTTTCGTTCGGCTTCATTTCTGATTACAGATTATTCATTTATGGATGGGCAGCTGTAGAAACTTGCTTCTTGCATATGCAAATCAAGCATGGTAATGTTTATCATAAGGAGATTTTGTGGCAGTGGAAAAGGGGTTGTGGCAACATGTTCTTGATTTCAATTGTATCTTCTACAAATGGAATTGGCTTCTTCACCTTCAGTGGATTTTTTTTTTTTTTTTTTTTTGCTATTTACCTCTTGGACTAGACACTGCTCACTAAGCAAGCTGTTCAATTCACTTGCAGATCATGATTTTGGAAGGAACTGGCAGAATGAGTATCAATTCCAACAGCAATCTACTCCACCAGCAGCCTTCCTGGACAGATGGATATTCCACATGCAATGGTAGGAGGAATACAACTGCTCTGATCCATGTTTTTTCCAGGGGAGAGAAGGGGGAGAGGGGTTACTACACCTTTAAGTATGCACCAGTATTATTTTTCAGTAATTTACTGGAGTTTCACTTCTGGTAAGAAAAATTTTCATTTCTTACTTTATTTGTAAAAAGCTGTAAAACTTGCAACACTAAGTTTGTGAAAGTGACCGGTTTACGGTTCATTTCCTTACTGATTCTTTTTCTTCAAATGAATTTGGTGGTGTTGAAAGTGCCAAAAGTTACCTCTCCTCAGTCTGGAATTCTTTCTCTTTTACCTTTACTCCCTCATACTTTCTCTGAACCAACATTACTCTTTACTCTCATACTAATCACCCCTCTAGCTTTCCAGGGGGATAGTCTTTTTTTATTTCTTTACTGTATATGTTTTTCAGCTCAAATTACTAGATAGCTTTCTAATTAGGCTGGCATTAGAACACTAGATAGCTTGTGATCTGAGAACTTATCTTCTTCTTTTTTTTTTTTTTTCCCTTACTGTTCTCTGATTATATGGCTGTATATATAAAAATGTGCTCATATATATTTTTCCTCTCAGTATAAAAATATAGATATAGACATGTATCTATATCTAGTGTTTGATATAATTTTTAAATTATTTTTATCACTCAGTTGATGGGTAAACCTTACAATCTAAGCAGAGAAATACATACTGCAGTTGTCCTTCTAATCCAAATAATGCTCCAACAAAACTTACAATGAAAGTTCCTACTCAGTGAAATTTTATTCTTTTTTATGTGTAATTTCTAAATACACAGGAATACATACGTGTGCACTTAATAAATGTGTCAACCTGCCTGTAATAGATTCATGCAGAAAAATCTCCTGGCCGAGTTTCACTTTGCACAGGATTTTGTGAAGGGAAACAATGGGGTCTATTTTTATGTTTCCAGTGTGAAACTTGTCAGGATTCACTTATGTTTTAGAAGGACAGGAAGCTGAAAGCTCAGACCAGCCTCTACAATCATTCACCACTTCACTTCCTTTTACCTAGCCTCTCTTTCCTCTCATTAAAAGCTTTCTATTTACATTGATCCTAGTGGCCTCTCAAATTCCTTTACCTTTCTGAAGTGATGGGAATACATATCAAACGCCTTTTCAGGGAATACTTGACAGCTCCATCTTATTCTCTGACATACCACAGTCTTAATCATTTCCACACTTATTCCCCAAATCCTTTAACAGGACAATGAGAAACAATCCTGCAAAATCCCTAAATTATGACAGAGACCTTGTTGGCCAGTATTGATAAAGAAACCTAAGTAACTGTGGGGCTTTTTTGTTTTTACCTGGGAAGCAGATTGCGCACTGAAGCTCAAATGAAAAGATCTGAGGTCTAGTGGGATCTGAGGGGAGGTGATTTCCTAAAATCTGACAACTCTGTTACGTGTGTTCCTCTAGCAATATCCACTCTTGCCAGTATTTCTCACACCTGTGTGGGTAATCTTTTTCTTGGTGAGACTGAGAACATACCAGTGGCACATCCTGGAGTGGGGCTATTGCAGAGCTAAGCCATGGCAGTTTTTCCTCCTCTTGTAGTTCAACGACCTCTGCAGTCTCTCATTCCCTCATCCTTAAATGCTTCATGTATTCGTAAGCATTTTATCATACTGCCATCTCTGCCCTCCTTTCCCAAGGCATAAATTGCACTGAACTCCTTTTGCCATCCCTTCTGTGAGGGCAGACTAAAGTAGTCCTGCCATTGCTCTTATATAATTATACAATCCCCACATAAAATTTCTTTCATTTGCACATGTAAATTATTGTCGTTCAATGACATACAACTGAGAGCAGTTTAAAAGATCGCCAAAAAAAGATTCAGACAACCTAACAAAAAAATTAGGCAGCTTCCATAACTAAAAATGAGTTTCATAACTACATTCAGAAATCACCTTACCTGACTACAGAAATAACAGGCATTTGTTAGAATACCAGCTCTGTTGTGAAGCTGTAGGCCATACTGATAAGCTTTTACTGTGGAGCAATATGAGAGTACCTTGGCTTTTATTATTCCTTGATTGAATCCCACAATTCATATTCAGTCCATATTAAGTCCTTTTCAAAGAAAATTTCCGCGTCAAATTATAAGAATTTTGCAAGGCTTTTCTGTCATTTTCTGATGTATTAGAATTATTTTCCCACGCAAGGATCAACATACCTTTTCAATAGTACTTCTATAAGGTGTCTTCATCAAAGAATTTGGATGTATTTAGCCAACATTAATAAATTAATTCCTACATACTCAATCTGCCAAGAGAGGTGTAATGTAATAATTCCCAGTTTTTAATTGTAAAATGCCGGAAAACAAACAAACAAACAAACAAACAAACAAACAACATTTTCTTCTCCATCAATAGCTACTGAGCTAGTGTTAATGACTGAGAAAAAAATCTAGATCTGTGGACTTCCAGGGCATGCAATTTATCTATAGACATTTCTTGTCATTGCAATAATCCCATGCTACTAACAGAGACAGTAAATACATATTTTCTTTTCCAGTGTCCAGCAGCTTCTATGGAACCCAGTGGCATGAAATACACCCACAATACTGGACTAAGTTTCAAGTCTGGGAGTGGCTGCAGCATCTCCTTGATACCAACCAACTGGATGCCAACTGCATACCCTTCCAGGAGTTTGATATCAACGGGGAACATCTGTGCAGTATGAGCCTGCAGGAATTTACTCAGGCAGCTGGGACAGCAGGACAACTACTTTACAGCAACCTTCAGCACCTAAAATGGAATGGTAAATAGATATTAGGCAGAGGTGCGCATACAGTGGTCTGAATTCCGTGATCTTCAGAAGTCATTTACATTCCCCAGAGACCTACCTGGCAGATCTCGTTTGCTATGTTTGCTGTGCTGCTTATACTTCATTCACTGTATTGCTAAATTTCTTAGATATGACATAAGGCAGAAGTCTGAAGGACCAGGAGGAAGGGTATGTTTCCTGCTCCAAAATTAGCCCTCTGGCTGAGCTGTGGCAGTTGCTGCTTGGAGCTAATACCTTTGATTCTTCTGTGCTCGTTGTCATATGTCTTATCTGCCATATGCTTTCTTGCAGGCCAGTGTGGAAGTGACATGTACCAATCTCATAATGCCATTGTGAAGACAGAGCAAACAGGTAAGTACCAGCTGGGTAATTTGTCTTTTGATGGTGACAAAAAGGGGAAACTGTCCATTCCGAGAGACAGATATCAAAATGGCATTAAATAAATTGGAAAGTGTATCATGTGGAATAAAAGAAGTAACACAAATGTAAGTCAGTATCTACGTTTTGAAGTTTCAGGTAGTACAACCCTATCTTTGTTTACATGTGGCCACTTTTCCTGGGAGACCTCTGCAGTATCAGCAGTAATGCTCAGAGTTGGAATAGTTTGCAGTGCTCAGCGAGCATACCTTTGTAGAAGACTTCATTCTATGCTTCTTACAGCAGATTTCAAAACAAATTATTTTCACAGTACCCTCAGTTTAAAAAAAAAAAAAAAAAAGAGAAAAAAAATTTTTGTTCTGAAGTGCTGTTAAAGTCTGAAACATGAGGAAATTTCCAAACAAAACAACTTTGAGGGAAAAAAAAAATGTTACATTTCAATTTGTTCACCTGTTGCAATGAAACTGAAATTCAGGTAGTATTTTGGTTTGACCAAGTCTTCATTTTTCCTGTGGCAATCTTTTTTTTTTCTTTTTTTCTTTTTTTTTTTTTTTTTTTCCCACTGTGGTCATACCTAGATCCCTTTCCTCCCAGGACTTTTTTTCAGGGAGAAAAGAACTTTAGCTTGGTTCAATACTCCTCTTCAGGCACAATTATTTTCCTGGCTACTGTGCCAGACCACCTCTGTCCTTATCCAAACACTCTCTATGCCACTAATCTCAGCCTCTTTGTATGTGGGTGTGTTCATGAGCCATGTTTTAATATCTCCTGGCAGAATGAATGCAGATTCATAGTGTGCGATGTCTCTGACAAATACTGCCAGCCTGTTTATTCAGCTAACCTGGAGGAGCCGAGCCTCTCCAGCCAGGGACACTATTCACCTTCTTGCAGTAGGCAAGCATTGCAATCTGCAGTCCACTCCTTGCCTGTGTATGTGCCTGCATCCACGTAGTGCAGGTGATGTTCATGCCTGCTAATTTCCTATGCCATAAATGGTAACTCAGCCACACATGATGATTTAGCTATAACTCTTTTTTGGTTTTGTTTTTGTTTTTATTTCATTTACATGAACATGAAAAAAAAAGGTAAGTAAAACCTACATCTCATCCTTTCTGACCTCAAAAATGCACTGTGAAGACAGTAATTTCCTGATCAACGTACAGGTCATACAGAAAATACTTCTGTTGTGCTTATATTGATCCATCTGAACAGAAGGTCACTAAAAATTATTCCTCTTTAATTGTGAATGTGGTTTTTAGGTTAAGGATGGGGACTTGACATGCCTGGAATAAAATGGCCCTTCACCTAGGATTAGGCTTTGATGTTTCTCACTATGGGCTTGCACATGAAGCTTTCTTTCAGAGGGAACTTCTGAGTTCTACCATTATAGAAATAAATACTCATTATCAGCATCCTCCTCTTTTACCAGATATTTGAGAACAATTTCATCTCTATGGCACCAAAACACAATCATAATCACCAGGGGCTGAGAATTCAGGACTCAATTGGACAGAATTAGAGTTGATCTGGCATAGGAAACCTCCTTCATGTGCAAGCATAAATGATATATTAGCCAGGAAAAGCCTACTCCATTATTTCTAAAGCTATTGTTTTGTGTAAGTACATTTGCCTGAGTATACAAAACCCCATCCCTAATTTGAGTGAAAGGAAATAATTTGGCACATAGCCCCTTCACTTCTCGGTTCCCTTCACTGATCTTTTTTCGCACATTTTTTATTCCATCAGAGCTCAATATTCAGCTCTGTGCTAAAAAAATATGCTTTTAGTGATCTGATTTTCCTTTTGATCCTTTACTTTCAGATCCATCATTAATGGTGTCCTGGAAAGAAGAGAATTACCTGTATGACAGTGGCTATGGTAGCACAGTAGGTAACTAACATCACAATACTTCATATATTTCTGAGATGGTTTTATTGTTGCCTGAGGCTATTACTTTAAATGCCTTATTTTTAATTCCCAGAGCTGTTGGACAGTAAAGCATTCTGTCGTGCTCAGATTTCCATGACGACACCTAGTCACCAGCCTCCTGGTAAGGAACTTGTAATTATATTGTTAATTGTTTGTCACTTGTCCTGGAGCTACCAACGTGTAATAGTCTCTGTGGTCTTCTGTTGCAGGATTGAATCTGAGCCTCCGGTAACTTTAAACCAAGCAATACTGATTCTGACAGCTCTCTTGGCTATCATTATTACAATAGCTTGCTTTAAAGAAATGCTTCTCTCTTCTATCTGTCAAGACAAAGAAGATCAAATAATTCACAATCTCCACATATCTTTTAAAGTGACTGATTCAAAGGGGAAGATGCTAGTGTCAGAGAGACAAGACGTTCCAGCTCCACCGCACTTTGTGTTGTAGCTGGGTATAGGCAAATGAGTGCCATGTTCCTCCCCAGAAGTGACTGCATTTCCCTAGTGAGCCAGTGGTTCATTCTGAGTAGATTTCTAGGTTTGGGGCTGGGTTTGGGGTTGGCCTGGGGGAGCCATAGGACAGGGACCAAGCCCTCTGCCCAACTGCACCAGCCTAAGGGCTTCCTACTGGAGCCCATCTCAGCTGACAGAAGGGCAGGCACTGAATGCCTCTTCACCCTTCCACAGTGCTTCCATGAGGCACACATACAATCTTCCTGATAAGTGGCAGGAGAAAGAACAAACCTGTTGCCATAGTGCCCAGCAAAAGTGCAATTTGGGCACACATGTCGGGATGCTCTGTAGGCCATGTCCCAGGGGCAGGCACCAGGGACAGAGGTGAGAGAGCAAGGCCGTGGGAAAAGAGGAGAGCAGAGATAGCAGAGGGGAGAGAAAGGTAGGGAGGAAAGGCAGGTCCTTCTTAGGAGGCTGTTAAGCAAACAGACCTGAGGCAGAAAGCAGTGGAAGTCATGGGAAAATAAGAAAGGAAAGCACACTGTTGTAGATGCAGCCTCCCAAGCACTGCCTCTGCACTGAGGGTAACACGGTGCCTCTGCACACGGGCGGCAGTCACAGCTGCTGTGCCTGCCTGTTTGCTGCATCCCCTGCCCTCCCAGCACAGCTGGACTTGCCAAGTCACATACGGTTTAAACTAATGCACTCAGCAATAAATAAATAAATAAATAAATAAATAAATAAATAGAGAAAACCTGGCCAGAAGAAGAAAACCCACCAAACCTTAAAAACCCTCAACCTCAATGTTTGCTTTCTCTGCTGCCTCCACCCACTCTCACAAGATGGCTACCAGGATTTCAGAGCTCTCTGACAGGACTGGGGACCTGTCAAGATCCTGGCATGATGTGTTTACCTGCTGACTGCTTAAGCCTAGAGCTAGGGTGGCATGCCAAGGGCACAGCCTCCTGTAAAAACTAAATTTGTATATCCCGTAAAAAAAATGGCTCATTCCTGAATCATATGCAAATACTGTGCAACCTTTTGTCAAAAGTTTTGCAAGACAGCTTTGTTGAAACTGCATCATAACTCTTTTCATCTGTCAGGCCTCAGCCTCCTAACATGACATGTTTGAAACCGGTCTCCATGTAGGAGCAGAGGCAATGCGCAAGGCTATTTACACAGCTGAAATCCAGAATAAATCACCAGCTAGGCAGAAGGCAGCTAAACTTCCAAGAATAAATCTCCAGCTAAGTGGAGCATAACAAACATTTGCAAGTGAATTGTGGGATTTTAAAATGAGAAGGATTTATATAAGAGGGCAAATAAAGAACTGGGTCCTGCTGTCCTCACCTGGAGTTCCCACAGACTTTTAGTAACATCGGGGGAATCATAATCTGAGGAAAGGCAATGAAATAAGCCTCATTTTACTTTTTCTCCCCAAGCTGAGTGAGGTTCAGGCTAGTTCCTGCTCTTTGCAAGTGGGAAGGCAAAATGAGTCAGAGCGCATTTGCTGCTTGGAGGTCAAGGACAATAATTATGTCAGGCTCAGAGTAGTGGAGGTTAGGCTTATCCTCACAGACCTCTTCAGTTTATGTTTCCAGTTATATATGAATAAAGCAAGTATGTGAATAGCTTTACATCTACCTTTTCACATGCAGTTATTGAGTTGCTTTTGCAAATCCAACAAGTTTCTATGCAAATGAATATTTCCTGTGAGTCATTTTCCCATGCAAATGCCCGGTTTCCATGAAAAGTATGATAATTGTGCATTCATAGAAGCTGGGAAAATGTGCGTGGGACCTTGCTTTATGGAATTCAGGCACGAAATATGCTGAAAAGCAAACACAGAAGGGGCTCCCTCTCAGAACTATCCCACAGATTTTGTGAGTCTTAGAGTGATCAGATGAAAGCTATTCATTAATGACAAGAGCAGAGCCAGGCTGTAGTGGTTTGAGGGCTTGGAGGGCTGAACATGCAGACTGGAAGGTAGGTTACAGTCATGAAAAGGCGGAACTTTTCTTCATTTCTGAAGAAACGTTTGTGCCAGAAACCCTATTCCTCCTCTCACTGGCTGCAGGTGATAAAGTACCATCAATGAGAAATGGCTTGTTTCTATGGCTCTGAGCCATGGAACAATATATGCACGTCCAGTTGCCAAAATCTCCTACCAGTGCAGCCTCGTTCCTGCACCCCGCCCCCCCCAGCAATACTTTGCCAGTTCATTATATTTTAGTCAGGTAGGTGTTCTGTGCATTGGTACCAGTGCATACATTTCACATTAGATCATCTCTTCAGAAACAAGTAAGTCCCCAAAGATACATGCTTCTGCAAAGACTAAGACATAATGGTACAATTCAGGATTCCTTTTACAGACATGATCTTTTTATTTTTCTCTCACACATAACAAGAGGTGAGGTATTTGTTAATCTAATTTAGGTTTCAAAAGCAAAATGTTTAGCTCTGCATTCATTCTTTATTCATCAATGGTCTCTTCGTGAAGTGTGCTGATTAATATATAGTACAGAAAATAAAACTCTCCCCTTTCCTTCTCACTTAGATTACCTTCTGAAAAATGGTTATCTTTATAAGATATATTCATTCTTTTTTTGTGGTTTTATTTCTTTCAACCTGCTAGTCAATGGAAAGACTTTAATCAAATTTACAAATAGGCTTCATTTTCCTTCTCTGCAGATTCTTCAGATGTAAAAAAATCGCAAGATCATACCCCAAAGTCCCACACCAAGAAACACAGTAAGTCGACATCCATGTTTATAATGGCTGATTGATTGAAGGAAAAAAAAAAAAAAAAAAAACAAACAAACCACACTAAAAGAAAATCCCCTTTAGGAGGGAAAACAAAACACTTTGAAAGCAAAACTTCTTAGATCATCATCGTGATTGAATCTTCCAAGGATCTGACTGGTTTTAGTTCTGTTTGCATATGTTGTTTTTGACTCAGTATTGTTACACTTTTCAAATTGGTTTTATCAGTGAGAACTTATGGGGAAGCAACCAGAAACCAGATGCCTCTGCCCTATGTTGAGCTGGGCTGGTGAACTGGAGTAAAGGAATGATGAAGGAGACCCAGAATTAAATCAGGAAGGTCTGTGTGTGGGCATGGTCATGCCCATGCCTACCAGGTGCAGCATGCACCAGAGACCCTGCTCAGCATCTGCTCACAGAACTTCTCATGCATGGTGTCACGAGCAAGACTTGCCCCTCAATCCTGCCACCTTGTTGTCCTCTGATATGACAGTCTTTCCACTCCCCTTATCTGTTTTTTCTGTTAGCTTTGGTTCAGCTTGGCTCTGAAGACAGATTACCATGATCGTGGTTTCTGGACATAGTTCCATTAATGTACCTTACTGAGATTTTTATGCTGAAAATGTCTTCTATATTGCATCCTATGTCATTCCCTGTTTATAATAGCAAACCTTAATATTGGTCTTTCACTGTGTTTTGTAGTATTTGATTTCATCCCATTTCAATAGTGTCCAGATTATCTGTCTCTTCCTGACTCCTCTTTTTACCCTGCTCTGTGACTTTGCCCAACCAGAACTCCTGAACTTTTTATCTGGACACAGACATTTTGTATATTTTTTTGGTGCATATATCAAGTTTGCTAATGAAAGGATTAGATTGGCCTGGTCTGAAGGCAGACCTGTGCAGAACTGAGATCACATGGTTTGTTCGGTTTAGAGAAGGCTGAGGGGTGACCTCAGCACAGCTTACAGCTTTCTCAAAAAGGGCAGTAGAGGAGGAGGAGGCATTGATCTCTCTCTCGTGACCAGTGGTAGGACAGAAGGAAATGGAATGAAACTGCATCAGGGAAGTTCAGATTGGACATTAGGAAAAGGTTCTTCCCCAAGAAGGTGGTCAGTCACTGGAACAGGCTCCTAAGGGAAGTGATCAGAACACCAAGCCTGCCAGAGTTCAAGGAGTGTCTGGACAAAGCTCTGAGTAATATGATTTAAAGTAGTCCTATGAGGGGCAGGGAGCTGGACTGGATGATCCTTATGGGTACCTTCCAACTTGAGATATTCTATGATTCTAAGAACTCAATCACAGCCTTGGTGTATAGAAAAGGTCTCCTTGCCATGTTGGGCTAGTCCTCTACATTTCCAGTTTCTTCAGTACTGCTCTGTATTGTGATCTATTGAGTACATTACTGATGTCCAGATAGACGAAGTCCACCACATTTTGTTGGTTCTAGAATAAAATTATCGTAACGAATAACATAATTGGATTAGTTGACTTGGATTAGTTGACTGAAATCTACTTCTACTGATGTTGTACAGTATACTGTTTTGTGTTTACCTAGTTGACTAGCTTGTTTCCTTAATTTTGTCTAAACTCTTGCATGCTTTTGAAGTCAGACCAAAAGACTGGTATCTTTCTGTCCCACCTTGTCACTGTGTTTGTTATTCATAAACTACTACATCTGACTTGGTTTTTTTAGGGGTTTTTTTTGTTTTTTTCTTTTTTGACCTGGGCTTTCTGGTGCCATCTCTACTATAACTATGGGATGGATTTGTGCTTAAACTAGGAGGTCTACCTGTTGAATTTAGAGATCTCATTTGCCTTTTCGGATATCACAATCAAACTTTTTTATGCCCTTTTCACATACAGATTTGGCTATTCACTTTTGACACTATCCCTCTATCCACTCTACACCTTCTTATTTCTTTAAGTCTACCTAAGAGACCTGATACCAAATGCTCCATTGATGTGGAATGGCAGTTCACCGCCTTTGCCTTCTTTTTTAAATGCATGGAGATTCAATGCCTACTTCACAATTATCTTGGTTATTTCACATACCACACGATAATATCAGTTTATATGCCAAGCTGTAGAAGAATATCAGGGAACATGCACAAATGAGATGAGGGGAAGACTTAAATATGTTATCTTCAGGGCAGAAACAGTATCAAAAGCAGAAGGAAAGTGTGGGTGGTTTGGACTCTGCTTCCCTTTGTTGCTGGGGCTCCTACTTGCCTACTATGGGATTCAGACTGCCGAAGGCTGACACTCACCTCCAACCCCAGTGTAAAGGCTGCCAACGTTGTTTGCCTATGTATCTCCGAGGTGGGGATCCTGCACTCCAGAAACTACGGCCTGACCCTACCAAGTGATCACCATTTATAGATGACACACTGTAAGAATAGGACATAAAAATGGCAAGCATAGCCTGGAGAGCTTTTTAGACACTCCTTCCTCCTGCCTACTTTCCTCTTTCAGACCCTCGAGGAACTCATCTTTGGGAGTTTATTCGAGATATTCTTCTCAATCCTGAGAAAAACCCAGGATTAATCAAGTGGGAAGACCGGTCAGAAGGCATCTTCAGATTTTTAAAATCCGAAGCTGTGGCTCAGCTCTGGGGAAAGAAGAAAAACAACAGCAGCATGACTTACGAGAAACTGAGCCGGGCTATGAGGTGAGGTGAAATGTTGCTGTAGAAGACTGGGGCATGTAAAGAGACTACCTGAAAGGAGAATCTTCAAAAATTAATTGTCAGCAGTACCAGTTACTTTCTTTGACAGATGAGTCTCTCACACTAATTTTGAGGTTGTAGCATTCTTGTCCTTTGTCTTTTCTTTCCCTCCTGTTTCTGTATACTATAACATATATAATATATATAGCATACATATTTGTTATATATATAACATACATTCTGTTGCTGTCCACCCAAACAACCAATGTAAGAAGAAAACATGGTTGTAGCAAGCTGAAAGTTCATATGCTGCTGAACTGGGAAGGCTTAAATGGCCCAGTAATGGCCAGAGAATTTATTATTTCCAGTAATGTTCAGAAACTAGACATACCTTCCACTCATTATCTTAAAATAGGTTTACAAATTCTATGTGAGGATTTTCTTTGTTCATTGCTTTAACATTTTGAGCTTATTTCCAAAATCTATGGAAGTTCAAAATGTATTTTTAAATGTAAACTAAGATTCTTTCCTGGTCTGATTTCAGATCCTGGCTTATCTGGAAAAAAACACCATGAAATCTCATAAGAGTGTGTGATAAATGTGGTTATATACTATGACCTGAAGTATGGTGAAATTCAAACTCAGAAGATAATTAATATAAAAAGAAGATACCATTTTTTTTTTCTTCTCTGTCATTCAGTTATAATAATCTTTGGTATTATACATATATCAATAGAAAGTAAAGACTTTTCAGCAGCTAGTTGGCAGTGGCCTTTTAGGACCATAGGTAAATTTATTCTTAAATCTTTTTCTATGTTTTTATTTTAACAGATATTATTATAAAAGAGAAATCCTGGAGCGCGTGGATGGTCGGAGATTAGTATATAAGTTTGGAAAGAATGCCCGTGGCTGGAGAGAAAATGAGAATTAATATGTCAAGAAATAACATTTAAAGCATCTGGATGTAAATATTCAAAGACTGTTTTCTTATATTTATGTACCAAAGTGGGGTGAAAAACCAATTCTACTTCTGTCGGGAAGAAGGAACATTATCATTATTGGTGTTAAAATTATTTTATTTGAAGTATGTCCTGTATGGGGAAAAAATGTACACAGTTTTCTGTGATATAAGATAACATTATAGAGTTATGATTATATTTCCCTTCTTGTGAAGTTTTTATTTTTTTTTTTTTTTTAATTCATACAGGAATAATGTGATTTATGAATCATGTAAAGAAAGGGAAGGAGCGAATTACTAGGGCATTTAGGGAGTATGATATTCCACTTTGGAATGCAACTATAAGTGGAGGAAACAGTAAAGCATCTCTGAGCCAAGTAGTCTTCTTCCATAGTCAGTTGGTTTTTAGCTTTCGTTGGTCTATATCACTTGTTCCTTCCCTCCTCTGATTTCTGAGTGTTTTAACACTTTTCTGGCTTACAGTTGCTTTTCTTGAGTCAGATGATGGGTTCCTCTTCAGTTAGCTTATCCCAGTCCCAGAGAGCAGTAGCTCTGCAAGGTGGCTGTCAGCATTTATTCGGAGAACCCATACTACCTCCACCACTTGGACCTTCTTTTGTAGGCAGAAGTTTAGGATCTGACCTTACCTGGTAATGTGTATCCTTCCTAATATCCAAAGGGCATTCAGCTCATTCTGGGAAAAGGGCTATTTGTTTTTAACTAAGATCTTTGAGGGGAACTGCAGGAAGAGACTCAATCTCAGGTACCAAATGCTATTGAAGGAAGATGATTGCTTTCTGACTGGGCAAACTTGCTAGAAGTCACTGGTTTCCCAGTAGAGATATTAATACTCCTCCCAGCCACTTATATTGGTATTAAAGCATTCAAATCCATGCCATATGAAGCAGTGAGGGGATGGGCAAGCAGAACATATCATCCCATGGCATGAGGGAGCAATCTCCCCAGTTCCTTCAAGTCATATGGTCCTCCTAGCAGGTCAATTCTCACTTGGACAGGTACTTTAAAAAAACCTTTGAGAAATACAAAGCTCTATTGCATGTAAAATACTAGTTTCCTATGCTTTTCTCAAGTCTAACTCCATATTGTATTTGTATTCATCAACTGTGCTTGGGATTCTTAGTTAGAAAAAACACCATCAACATAAAGGCACTGAGATTTTTGGGACATTCAGATCTGGGTCAGTATTTTGGGCTCATCTCAAGCAGTGCTATGAAGAAACAATGTTCATTGGCAGCTTTTTTTTTTTTTTTTTTTTCCTCCAAGTCACAAATGCTTCCTGCTGGCACCAAGCACATGTAGAACATGGTGCAATAAAAACTAGAGGAGGCAGCATTTCACCAGGTCACTGAGTACGTGAGATGTGGGAGCTGAAAAACAGGATTTTCTTGGTGATATTAACAGAGGTGAAACCAAGACTGATTCCAACTCACTTTTTCAGGGGTGGGGAAATTAGAAAACAATAACAGGGGATGAGAAATCCAGGACAAAAAAAGAAAAATAATATTAAATCCATCCAATATCTATTTCCTCAAGTGTCCCCTGGATTTGAATGCATATCATCTTGAAATGCAGCAAGGTCCAGCTGGAGGTTGTAGGATATTCCATTTTTTGTTTGTCTTAAAAGGAAATAGAGATGTAACGAAGAGACAATAAAGTATCGATATAAAGGGTATCAAATGGGCTTAGCAAAAATTTGTAGGCAAACATGAGGGCCTAACTTGTTATCTACACATGTAGGACATCTCAAACAATAACACCACCTCCTATACTGTATATGCCACAGCTGTCACCATCATACATGACAATTTTTACTTTTCATAACCTGGGTGGAGAGAGGTTCCTCTTATTTATAAATCAAATAATAAGCCTTTGTACTTCAAAGCTTTTTTTTTCTTTCAGTCTATGTCTTTTTTTTTTTTTTTTTTTTTAATGACCAGACTCTGACTTGCTAGCCTTGCTTGCTTTTGTGCAACTCAATAATTTCCTTTTTTTAGGTTGATTAACTACATTCCACTTCCTTTAGTATCATTTTGTGGTTCATACAACAAGAACCAGGCCACCACATGAGGAAAGCATCTTCACTTTGCTCCAAAAACTGCTCATTCCCCCCATCTTACTGTTGTTTGCATCCCTTTGCCCTGTGCTCTTCACTCTCTTCCCTCTCCCCTACCCCAATCCACACCTTGGGTGAAAATCTGAAATCGTGGTACTATTAGAAATTTGAAATACTGTTGTACCTTATCTCAGGTTAACATACATCACCTTATTATAGCAACTGATTGTAATACCTTCATAAAGCTGCTGCCTACCAGAACTCTCACTAAACTTCTCTGGAGATAAAATGAACTTGTGATATACTTGTGACACCACTTGGTTACCAAGCAGCAGCTAAACCTGCTTTTAAAGGTTCTGAAAGATAAAGTGTTACTTAGAAACACACTGTATAAATCTAGAGAGTGATTTATGATAGGGTGCAGTATAAATGTCTGTCTTCCAATGTCACCTCTTTCAGCAAGTGGAAATCATGCAGGTTTCTATTCCCACTCCGCAGACCCTTTCAGACTAGGTACTTGTCATTACAATAGCACAAAGTTGGAATAGAAGCCAGCCAACATTTACCCTGTTTTACAAATATATTAACCTTTGCCTAAGACAAACACAAAGGACTGTTTAAAACCACAGTTCTTGCCAAGAACAGATGCAAACAACCAAAGGGAGTCTTTTTACCAGACCTAAGCAAATGTAGAAAATGAAGAGATGAATGTTTATGTAAATTACTATTTAAACAAAAAGCATTTCCGATTGCTTTTTTATTTTATATTTCAGAGGCTGAGCAATCATATTTTTAGATGTATCCTTTAAGTCAGCAGCTGCTGAACTGGCAGCACCATGTGTACAGATTGTTATTGTACCATAATTTTTCATATGTATAAAGCTCTAGATAAGAAAGTATATTATATTTATATAGTTACATACAAATCACAATGTCAAAGGTGTTGGCATGAGCACTCTCAAACTATATTTTCTGCACAAAATTAGAGCAACTTACTCTAAAAGCATCCTGAGAAACTGTATGTAGGCTGGCAAACTACACAGACATTAAAATGTTTACTTACATTTTCATTTTTCTTTCTGTAGCACATATTGCATAATTCCTGCTTGCTTCTCACAGTGTCATCTTCATTGTATACATATGGAAACAAATCCATGTTCAATATTTCACTAATGCCATTGTATATGTCAGCTTGGAGATTATGTATCACAACATGGTTCTAAAGGGTGTTTCTGTTTTTGTGGATACGATACAAATTCAAATAAAACACTCATGAAAGAAATTTTCTGATAAATGTTTATCCTCACTTTTTTATGTCTTGAGGTTGAAAGTGACTAATTTGAATTCTAGTATGAAATATTAGAGAATATTTCAATATTGGTGAAAGGGCTGATGTAACTACCACAAAATCCAATAGCTTAAGTTACGAATATGCTGAATAGCTCATCTATTGTGAAGATATTGGGTTTCCAAATGTGTTTAATGTCTCACAGGCTATGTAGGAATACTCGATTATGTCAGCACACAGAACCTTTCTTGTTTGACTGCTAGTCTTCACAAAGCTCTTACTTCAGCATTGTTTTAACTTCAAGGTATTTTGAAGTGTGTGCAAGGGCTTGGCTGATTAAGGATGCCATAACTCACACTGAGCATTTTTTTTTTTTCTGAATCATAGCAGCTAAAACTATTAAACCCTTTCCTTTGTGTTATTTTTTCCATCTAAGCGGTGGCTACAAAAAACACTCAATGAACAAAGAGAATGTCTCTCCTGATTTGGTCTGCAGCTTGAGGGGAAAAAGTGAACCCCCCCTATATTTAAGAGAAAGTCAAAGTAGGCCCTATGGCAGTTACACTCTGTGGGGGACTGTGGCTGTATCTGTGTGGTGCAGTGCATCGACCTACAATGAGCCTATATTTGAACCCAGAATTTCAAGGGGCTCCACAATTATTTCCACCTAAGTAGGAGAATATGTTTGAATTTTAAACACAAGTGTAATCCCCACATTTAGCATGCAAAACCAGGCCACTGCCCTGAAAGGGCTGTCATAGTTTGACAATTTTAGAGTCCCAAGGCAGGTTTCAAGAGGAATTGGAAACAGATTTCAAGTAAAATCAGACTGAATTCTAAATAAGCACACAGCTGGTTTTCCAGTAAATGGTCAGGCCTTTTGTTTCAAGCAAGCTGAGGTAAATATCTGACACAAAGACAAATGAGAATATTGGTTGGAAACAAGAAAATAAATGTACACTTTCAAAAAATTAAATACTTCTTTGGTTGTGACTTAAGCAAAACTTCAGCTTTCAGCTGCATTCTAAGTCCATATGAAATAAAAATTCGAGGAAAAAATTCATAGTTTGCAAATCCTATGTAAACTGAGAATACATAAGAAGAGTACTGTAAACAGTCTACCAAGCTACATCTAAACCTAATACAAATTTGTGGGCATGTCTAAATCAAGGACAAGTGAGAATTGCTTCAGGTAAGTGAAACCTGGTACTGCAGAAAGATGAGCAATTAAGAGTTACCAATACTAATAACTTCCAAGAAGTGTAAATGGGGTAATTATAATAATCTGAAAAATAGATTATCTATCTGGATTTTTCAGCATTTACTCACTTGCTAATGGAGCTTTGCAAAATGTGGTTTAAGTCCTGAGCTTTGTACCAGCCAAGAATTTCCTCTGAAAACCACTCTTGCTGCCTTTTCTCAGATATTTAGCTCCTTTAGTCACCTGACTCTCTTTCAACAGATGAAAATGTTAGAGAAAATAATAAAAAGAAAAGGCAGGAAAAAGAGACTGAGTAGATGGCCATGTCTTACTGCTCTCTGAACAGTTTGTATTTCTGTCTGGAACTACTAAGGCTGTATGCAAAAAAAAAAAAAAAAAAAAAACCAAGTCAGTCTATTTATAGTCTTTCCATCAGAGGTTGGTTGCAAAAATTAAACATAAATTAGTGTTTACAAGTCTAATTATAACCATAAGGATAACAAGAAATTAGAGCAATATGACTATGTGCATTTCAAAACCTTGTGAGCCTGAAAAAATACTTAATTATGAAAGTAAAGTATTATTTCTGCTGAAGAATTTCCCTCCTCTCTCTTCAGGATAGTGTGATATTCTCCTTTGCTTTCATCTTGTTTTGAATTTTCAACAATAAGATTCAATCTCAACACAGGGAATGAAGGAGATGGATGATCAGTAATGCTGTAGCAGGTATTGCAAAACAAATAGGCAAACTATAGCTTCTTCTTCCTAAGCTTTATGGTTCCTTATTCAGCATTTATACTGTTCTTGGGAACAAGATGCTTTATGTGAGGTTGGGGATAAACTTATTCTAAATGTATGTTGTCACTAAAATGAAAAGGAAAAATAAAATTATTTTTAAGACTGCAAATGTTTCTTTTTCTACACCTGAGCTTCAACTGCACCAATCAGTTACTAGACTATGTAGCATTATTTTTTCTTGAGACAACACTCTTAAATTGAATAGCTAAATCTGGTTTAAAAAGGCTGATTTTTTCTGTCAGGAATCTGAAACATGCTCAAGTATTTACATTTTAATTTAAGTAACCTTGTATTGTTTTTGCAGGAAAAGTCTAACACCAAGGTATACTTTACAAGAGCATTTTCATGTTCAAAATCTCTCATTGGCAAGTTTTGTTACTGAAAACCAAACAGATTTCCAACATACCAGGAAAATAAACAACACAAAATAAATCAGGAGGTTTTTTTGCCATTTCATTTTTAACTTTTGAGAAAAGTTTATGTAATAAACTTCCTTTTATCATTTTGTTTCAGCCTTTTGCATTATAGACATTGCACAAGCAGTGAATCTCATTTCATGAATGGAGTCACCCTTTAATAAATGTTTTGTATTTTCTATGTCCTATTGAGCAGGTGAAGACACAGGGAAAATTTAATTACTGAGAGCACCTGTTGAATATCTTACTCTGTAAAGTTTTCTACATTTGGGACATATACATAGCAATGGGATGTTTCCAGAGGAATTGGCTTGACTAAATCTCTTAAAGAAACTGTTACATTAATATGATCCAATTACAGATCTCTTAAGCAAATCATTCAGCAATGATAATGTAAACTCAAACCTTGTGAGAAGCCTCAAAACCAGAGAGTCAAAGGAAATTTTAAGAGGAGAGCTAGTGACACTTTTGTACTTTTCCAGTGACCCATCTGTTTTTAGAAATTACGAAGATAAACATAGACTTGTGAGCAACTTTAATCACAAAGCTCGAGACTGTATGAAAATCCCATGCTCACTACGTTGGCAACAGTATCTCAGTATTCAGCTGCCTCTGGAAAGTTAGTTTGAGATTTTTCTCGGAGAACCCTATTAATTTAAGTTTCTGGGTAAAAAACAACTGCACCTGGCAGTTGGAATTATATTTTACTTAGTGTTACTGTTCACTGCAGATCTAACATAAGCAATTATATTTTTTCATTAAAATTAAACTAATTAAGGATCTGCCCCATGAATTTTACATGGGGCTGCCTTCTTTACCTTCCTTTCTACCACAGGACGTGCTTCACATTTCACTGTCATCCCCAATGCATGTCCCTAATATCTATTTGACACAGACTATTTCATCTAAAGGGTTCCTTTGAATGCCAGATGAAAAGTGGGAAAATCCAGATGTAGCCTACAAAATTCTCAGCACTGGAAATTTTTTTGCTTCTCAAATCTTTTCAAGGAATGGGAAGACAGGCTGTGCTAGAAGTGCAGTTTCTGTTCCTAGAGCTGGCCTGCAAGGCCCTCTCAAGAGCAACACAAAACATGCTTTTGTCCCATGGCTTTGCAAACAAGTTTGCTGCCTATGCAATACTTTTTGGCCCTCGGGAAGTAGGAATGCTTCATAAATATTTGTCAACTGGTGTTATATATTTTATGTATGACCTGTACTTGATTTTTCATTTGTATTTGTGTCTGCAGTTTTATGCCACTCTGGATGTTCAGACAGATTCTTCTTCCAGTAATTTAGTTCAAGTGATTTATTAAGTTAATCAGACCGCAAAATTACATTAGCAGATGGACTATTTATTGCAAGTAATCACTTTTTATTTCCATTGGCAGATGCTTCTTCACTGAAACCAAATCTGTGACCAGGGGCTCTCTTACTGATTCATTGCAGTTCAGAGAGGATGGAGGATCACACCACAGGTCTGATGTTGCCTTGTTTCCTGTGGACTACAGTACTTCGTGACACAGTCATGCCACCAAGCCCATGATGACAGAAGAAAAAACACTCGCCACCAAAGACTCACAGACTACAGTTTTATGCTGTCCAAGATCCCTGTATTTTCAAAGAAAGCTTAAATAGACATACAATTAATTAAAAAAAAAATAAAAGCAGGGGGTGGGTGGGGAGAACAACTTGAATTTCATTCTTCTCATGGCAGATACAATCATTATGTCTCAGGTAATTAGTTTTGCCTGGGATGATGATCACTCATTTTAGGAGTATATAAAAACCTATGAGTTGTGATGTGAGGCAATGTGATGTGTAAGATTCCATGTATCCTTCTAGATTTCCTTCTGTACTCTTATATCTCTCTCTAAATCATGCCTCCTTTCCTGGGGGAAAGCTTACGAGAGCTTATCAGATTCAATTACTACTGTTTCATATCAATGTTCTCATGTGAAACCAGAGTACAAATAAGCCAAGACTACCTTCATCCCCCCAAACAATTAAAAATGTTGATGATTCACCAGCTATTCATGCCAAACCAATATTTTTCAGTATTTTATAGTTCATAAGTGAAACATTTCAGCATGTTAATCTGAAGTTATTGGCATGCCAGGAGGCATCTAATGGAGAAGGGCACTCCGTACAGGGATGCATGGCATATTCATCAGCTGTCATGTAATCACATATGGCTTGTGGACACTCTTTGTTTTTCCAGTAGGTTTGGGGATAAGGGGATAATAAAAGTCATATTTGCTTTCAAGGGAATTTGTAGTTAGATGATAAAGCTAACCCAATCTGTTAACCTTGCTGCCACTGGAAGAGGAACAGTCTTTGCCCTTCTACCTCCCCAGACTTATCTCTGGTACATCTTGGCTCCTGCCTGTTGCTGTGACCCCTGCCCAGCCATGTTGGTCCCCACAGCTCAGAGGCTGCCCAATGGCCCTGCAAGCTGATGCGCTTCTGGTTATGAGAACCAGAGAACCTTTGGCTCCCTAAAACCTAAGCTCACTACTTCAATGAAGGAAAATAATTCACTTGCTGGGCTGTGTGTTCGTACTGGTGAGGAGCAACCCAGTGCTATCAAATTTAAGGGGACAGAATACAAAGACCCATTATTGGCATCCCAGGATCTGAGCAAGCACCATCTCATCCCAAACATGTTCTGTTGCCATGATGTTTGGTCTCTGCAAACAGTTGTAATGAGGCCTCCCCTTTATCTTGGTTTCCATTAGATGTAATTTTTCAATACACATACAATGAAAGTTTTGTGTTGGAGTTTAAACCCCCTTTTTCTGATGTGTAGAAAGAATTTAATTCGCTATGCATGGATAACCCATTTGTTTATACTCAAGAACAAAACCAGCTAATACGCTTTGCTGTCACCTTTAATAAATGATACACAAGATAATAATGCCATGTGGCTACGCCCAAGGGCCATTAGCATTTTTAAAGCCTCTTTACCTTACAAGAAAAAGTCACACTGGAACAGCCAGCAACACTGTGGGATAAATGGTAGAAACTGATATTATGGTCAGACATCAAGGTTATGAGTTACAAGGGACCTGTTATGAATTACAAGGTTATGAGTTACAAGAGAACCTTTAAGCAGATCTCCTACCCCAAAAAGGATGTACACCGGCAAGCCTTTCCTCAGCTTGAAGAAAGGCAAGGCTGGAAGTGGGGCCTTATCAGAAGCATACGTCCCAGCTCAGCCACCATGTGAAACACCTTGATCTTGATTGTAGATTAATTTAGTCATAGCCTGTTTAAGCTGACTTGAGATCCCCACTGAAAGGGCAGCTCTGGCTCCCTTGTCTTGTTGCTCTGTGCCTGTTGTTGGCATCAGCATTGCTGTGTGGGCTGGCCCCATTCACTGATAGATCCAAAAATTAGTTTGTCATGAAAAAGGGTAAGCTTTTTTGGTCGGATCTACACATGCTGAGATCACGGGAGCATCAGGCACAACTCAAGGCAGAAGGTAGGAACCTGTAGTCAGAAGAGCAGGAGAGGGAGATGACTTCCCACCCCTTTAGCAGCTGTTTCCAGTCAGATTGGCATAAGTCAATTTGTGAAACCTCAAGTGGTCTCGTGCTTCATGAAGAGGTCTAGGGGGATGTAACAGGTGTATTATGCTTTAAGAAATATAGCAACATCTTTCCTTAATTTTTGTATGATAATGAAATAATTTTGTGTTTTATTTTTGCCATGATGTTTCTTTGGCCTTCTTAAGATTGCTTTTGTACACCTAGCAAAGCACATTTCTCCAGGGACTGGTGAGATTGGAGTGTGAAACTGGGGAACTGTCCCACTGCTTAACACAAAACATGAGAATCCAGGATGATTGCAAGCTTCATCTGTTAAGCGGCAAAGACAAGTTTGTTGAGGAGCTAGTAACATGGGGTGTTAGTTTGGGAAAGATCCCTCCTGCCAGTGAGTGTCCTCACAGGATGATGAGGAGGTCATACAAGTCAAGGGATCTCTGAAACTCTGACATCTATGCTATCTGTGAGGGTATGCATGGCCTATGCTGCTCAGGGAGTATATCACCAAGATGAACAGATGTGTTATAAGTGGTGGAATACAATTAAGAAAAAGAGAAACTGTGCAGATGAGTTTTGGGAATAACTTCTTGACTGTGCAGCTTGTCCTTCTGAAGGGCTGCTTGTGCAGTTGGAGGTGCTTGGGCTGCAAAGCTGCACTGTGCTCACTGCATGACCAGAATTAGAAACCATTATAACTGTAATAACTGAAACTGCAGTGTGATGCATCCAGTCCTTTTGAACTCTGGATGCTGCATTTGCATATTAGTAACTGAGAACAATTACCTCATGTCTCCTAAGGGAAGTGGTTGAGGCCCCGTCAGTGAATACTAGTAGGGCCTGATTTTCAGAGGTAGTGAGCAATCACCTATCCTGTGAAAAAACAAGATGGAAAATAAACTGCAGATAACAATCTGACACTGGCAGAGGGATATGATAAGTGTGACCTGCTATGGTTTTTTCCATCTCAAAATTTTATGATTTGGCTATATGAATTCACCTGATATGTTAGTTAAAATAATAAAAAATAATGAAAATACTGTGCAATCGATGCACACAACTGCATTCCTCAGCTAGCTCCCACACCTTCAATCCATTCAAAGGGCTTGGTTGAAAAAAACCTCAAAGAAACCACAAGTAGAGTGGATCATCACAACACTGCAAAGGCTTGGTTACAGACAATTTCTTTGGGCTAGATTATTCCCTGGGACTATACATCTGCACAAAGGAGTGAGGCAGAATAAAGTATCTCCCACTGAGCAGCAACTACATGTTTGAGTTCAGGTGTGGTGCTGAGGTCTGGTGTCTGTTCTGCACATCTCCCCAAGAACAAGGGAGCAGGAGTCAGGTGGAGTCTTAGTGATGCTCCTCTGGCTCAGGCAGTGGAAAAGGGGAGATAGGAACTGATCTGC
Organism: Podiceps cristatus; assembly: GCA_000699545.1. Taxonomy (NCBI): domain Eukaryota; kingdom Metazoa; phylum Chordata; class Aves; order Podicipediformes; family Podicipedidae; genus Podiceps; species Podiceps cristatus. Next base: position 54,428 of record KL263776.1, read on the forward strand.
AAGGTGTAAAAGATACTACTCATTTCCAGGAAGTCAGTCAAGGAAATATGACTCTCACTGAGTAAATTTGAGTTTTTTTTCAAGCAATATAGCTACAAGTATCCTTTCAAACTAGCCCTACATAAGAAGCTCAAGGAAGTAAGAGGTCTATGGTCCAAATGTTTGGTTAACAGAAAGTGGACCTCTTCGTAGCTAGGGAGGCTGAGAAACTGCAGTAACAGCGTCCATCATCCTATACCTGCCACAGTCTGGTGAAAAAGCAGCCAAGGGCACTGAGGGTGCCTTGTAATGGAAAGGGATAGCATTGAAAGTGTTAAAGTTTCACTATTTTAAGATGTTCTTGAGTATATTGTTTTCTATCTACCAAATGCAATAAAACATAAATCATAAATATGACCTGTATCATTACCTGTATGTGAAAATATAACCATGTACTCAATCATACACAAGAGATTTCCCAGAAAAAGACAATTTTCTTAACTATGAAGTCCAAACTTGTTAATCACTCCAGCATGTGTCCTCTCATTTTCACATGAGCAATATCTGCCTTTTTTTTTTTTTTTTTTCTCCAGCTGTTGTCTGAAGATAATGGAGCTGGAAGCTTCATTCTTTTTTCCTTTAGTATACTTACAAATTCTGTGGAGTGCTATGTGGTTACTTATTAAGGGACTTAATGTATGTTCAGGAACATAAAATGTGTTGTATTGATTTTGATCACTTGGAGGGATCTTGCGGTGGATGGCATCAGCCATTTCAGAGACTCGCCTGTTTATCACTGTGCCATGTTTTACTCCAGACACAAATCTTTCTCAGTGCCTCAAGTAATTGTGGCTGAAACACTGCATGCAGAAAGTTGACTTATGACAAATGTGTATGTGTGAGATGTGGGAGGCCTAGCTGCAACATCTAGTCTCACTAAATTATTTCTGGAGTGTGATATGCTTGGAAACATTATTTCTGCAATGCCTTGAAACAAAATAGATTAACATTTTTCTGTTTTATTATACACCTTTATTTTCTGCACTAATGTGGAGAAAAGCAATAGTTTGCCAAAGGGAACCAGTATAATCCACAGATGAGACAGCTCAGATGATAATGGTCTCTGGAGTTGCTTGCTCATAAACCTTTAACTCCACTCTGGGCCTGTCAGTTTTATTTCACCATGTAGCAATCATAAGCGGGTACTGAGTATCAAAGGCCTATAACATACTTTCAAATCATGATACATGCAACATGGTATGGAAGAGGAAAATTGCTGCTGGTAAATTTTCCTTGATGTGTGTCTTAAGGAAAAACAGAAAAGACATACTAATCTTCTTAATCTCTTTTTTTTTTTTTTTTCTTTTCAGAAGGCATGTTACAAATAAGTAAAAGTAGCCATGACATATAACTTCTAAAGTTTTAACATACTTTTTTTTTTTAATACTCTTAAAAGTTTGGGGTTTTTTGTTTTGTGGTTTTGGTTTTTTTTTTTTTGGGGGGGGGTAAGTGTATTATGTACAATGTAAAATAATGTTATTTTTCAGTTTAGAATAGATTTATTTTCTCTTTCATTTTTTCACTTTCCCCATCTGACTAGTGAGAGAATTCTTAACTTATGAAAATTTCCTAATGGAAACCTCATTGGACTTTGTGTACATGCCCACACAAATTAACATTAGCAAAAAAAGAAATGAGACTTCAGACTGCAAAGATAAAAGAATATGAGTTAGATGTTTCACATCAGCTCTCTCTCTCAGGAGAGAGAATGTGCTAGGTTCAATGTGCTAGGCTTTCGACTTAATACTGCTTCATAAGATGCTTTCATAAACTAGGTATGGAAATATGGTCTTGATGAAATAACTCTAAACTGTGTTCAAACTGGTTGCAAAATTGTACTCCAAGAGTGGTTATTAGTTGGCTCCACTGTGATCTGTTACGGGCCAAGACTATTCAATATTTTCTCTAATAACTTTGCTCATGAAGAAAGAGTCAATTTACTGAGTTTGTAGGTCATGCCAGCTGGGAGATACAGTAAGCCCTTTGAAAGAAAAATGGCAATTCAAATGATGACACATTACAGAAGTGATCTGAAATAAGTAAAAGGCCATTCCAGACAGACCAAAGCAAAATCAATGGCTCAATGTGTTGCACAAATATGCAACAGTTGCAGAAATATGGGATGGTAAATGACTTATTGGATGGTTGTATTTTAGAAAAAAAAAATGTAATGTTGCAGTGGATCACAGGTTAAACATGAGCTGGCAGTGCCATGCTGTTGTGAAAAAATAGATAGGAGAATATAAATAAGTGTGAGAACGGTGAGATAACAACACCGCCCTTCCAGCCTACTCAGCAGCAGTGAGACTAACTTCAGCTACAATATCATGTAGAGCTTTGGACACTAAATAAAATAAAATAAAATAAAATAAAATAAAATAAAACCAAAACACAACCAACCAAAAAACAACCAACAACAAAAAAAACCTACAAAACAAAACAAAAAACCCAGGAACCTAGTAGTGTAACAAGAAGGGCTAGAGATCTAGTAGACATATTTTATGAGGAAAGATTAGAAAATCAGGGTTATTTTACAGAAAGATGGTAAGAGCCTTCAAACATGTAAAAAGCTGCAAGAAAGGAGCTAAATCTTTCCCCATTTCCAGTGAGATAAAACGAGAACTAACAAGCCTAAACTATAGCAAATGAAATTCAGGTTAGCTGTATGCAAGAGATTTGTGATGGTACAGATAGGAATCCCAACAATAGACATTTGTAAGAACAGGTTAGACCAACATCTTCAGGGAACTACATAAGTGCAGCTGATCTTTGGGTGAGGGATAGACTGGCACAATCTTAGATTTCTTCCAGCTTGGCTTTTTATGATTCTGTAATATGTCTTTGTGAGTCATGTAGGCTTTGAGGAAACAAAAATGTAACTATGAAAAAATTTTTGTCAAATTTTTTTTTCAATACTATTTTTTTCAAAATCTTTTGGCCAATCTGCATACATTGACAGTTCGTAAAGTTGCCTTTTGCTAGGATTCCACTGTTGTTCTTGGTTACTAGTTTCTATATTCTGCAAGAAATTATACACATTTCTGGGGCAGAAGAGTAGCATATGGACATACCATTTAAATTAAAATATGTGCAAAATTCAAAGTGGCTGCATAGGACAAGGGGAGAACAGATCGCAATAACCTACTCTGAGTTATGTTTAAGCCTCACCTATCTAACCTATTAGGTAGTTATATAGAATCATAGAATCATAGAATCACAGAATGTTTTGGGTTGGAAGGGACCCCCAGAGCCCATCTAGTCCAACCCCCTGCAGTGAGCAGGGACACCATTACCCAGAGCAGGTTGCTCAGAGCCCCGTCCAACCTGGGCTTGAATGTTTCCAGGGATGGGGCATCCACCACCTCTCTGGGCAACCCATTCCAGTGCTTCACCACCCTCATTGTGAAGAATTTCTTCCTTACATCTAATCTAAACCTACCCTGTTTCAGTTTAAAACCATTACCCCTTGTCCTATCACCATTGTCCCTACTGAAAAGATTTCCCCCCTCTTTCCTACAGGCCCCCTTTAAGTACTGGAAGGCCGCAATCAGGTCTCCCCGCAGCCTTCTCTGCTCCAGGCTGAACAAGCCCAACTCTCTCAGCCTGTCCTCACAGCAGAGCTGCTCCAGCCCTTGGATCATTCTTGTAGCCCTATATATACTGTAGCTAGGATATACTGTATATAATATATATATTGTAGTATATACTGTAGTATATACTGTAATATATATACTATATCTTGTAGCCCTATATATGATATACTGGGTATTGTTTCCCTGCAGGTAAGTGATAAAGCAAGTTCAAGTTTTAAAAGGAATTAAGAGAGATTGTTTATGTCATTAGATTGTGGGGAGTGTTAACCTGCATTGGTCTCTACTTCCACAGAGGCAGCATCATGTGCTTCAAACAACTGCCCTTCTATCTACAAAAAGATAAGACAAAAATTTTCCTGTATACATGTAACACTTATATAGTCTGTCCTGGTGTAGTATCCTAAAACACCTTTCAATCCTGTTCTCAAAATATTGCTGTCAGAAACAGAAATATAATTATCCTCTTTTTACACACCATTTATACATAGGAAATGTATATAGGAAAAGTCAAGATCTATTTGATGGTTTTGAGATGCTTATGTACCAGTGTAGACTTGAGCTGAAGCAACTTCCTCAAAGTCATGCAAATAGAGAGATCCTGAATGCAAATATATCTGCCAGATACAGGCAGCTGCCCTGCACTGGGATCGTTCTTTCCTTTCCTTTAGCTTTCATTAAGCACTAAGCTGCCTATTTGAGGCACTCTAATTTCTAGTGAAATGCTTTTGTTTCTGATGAAAGTGTTAAAAAGAAGGTTTGATTATTTTTGTGTGTTTAAATAAAAAAAAAATCTTATGAAAACTTGTCAGTCTGTGCAAAATGGACTGTGGTAAATGAATAGTACTAAATGTCAGGGGAAAAAAAAAAAAAAGACAAAACCTTAAAAGTGCAAAGTAACATAGACATTTCTGCTTAGACGGAAAAGCCTACCCATGCAGTTAATCAGCCTGCCAACTTGGCTTTTTTTCCATGGAAAATTAAAACTTAGCCAATCTTGTTGACCAGTGGGAGACAAAGGAGTCCCATGGAAGGTGGATATGTGAATGAAAGTGTTTCAAAAGAAATGGAACAAGTTAAAAGAGTTTATACTATTTTTTTCTCTTCATACGCATGTGTAGATCATCTCTTTTGCAACACTTTCATTCTCTGGTTTCAGTCTTCAGTTCAGTTCTCAATAAGTAGCCAAAGAGAAAAGAAGCTGAGAAATCTTACCCACCACTGAACTTCCATAACACTATCAACAAAGCAAACAGAAAAGGACACCAATCCATCCAGATACAGCTGATACAAATAAAATATATTAACATCAATCTTCTAAGATCATTAATGCACTTGGTATTTAGGAAGATAGTTACAAAAAGGTGGCTGCAGCCTACTAACATTAGTCATCTGAGGATCCTCTGTAGTCAATGAAAGCTTTGTGTTTGCATTTGGGTTTGGGACGTGCAGGATATGCGATGCCTGTTTTGGGAGAGTCAGCAGACGAACTCATCATGGGTAAGAGGCATAGCATTCCTGGAGGAGTAAAAAATCCTATGCAAAACATATGCTGGCTCCGGTATCAGACCAGATTGGTTTGTAGCAACTATAGATAAGTGTTAATGACCAATTTACTTAATGCTACTAAGTTAGTCCTACTACTCAGGACAAACCTCTACAAAACAGCAACTTGGTGTATGGAAAATTTCAGTGCAAAATCAAAAGAGAAAGAATGACCTAAGAGTTAATAAGATGGAAATATCTTACTGAACTTGCCAGACCACAGCAAAAAGGATTTTGGATATCTGGAAGGAACTGGCACCTGTCATCCTCAGGCACATGAAATTATGTGGGTTTGGATGTATTGGGAAGCGAAAACAGAGCCTCACGCTGCTATCTTCTAAGGGTAACTTGCTCTCTTTCTGATGCCTAATAGGAACTGGGATATACCTAATCAAATCATACAAAAGATGGAGAGATTAAACTGCACCATTAGTATGCAGTAATGAGATGACTGGAGAAGATCTCTCACATGCAACAGCTTCATTTCCATGCTTAAAGGATTTACTTCTTTATTAAGTCCACTTGAATCAGCATTTCATCCATGAAAATTAAATGTATGTGGAACAACAGTTGGCATCTTGACCACAATCTATGCTATGGATGTGGATTTAAATACGCAAGCCTGCAGTTAGATATTACTAGTGAATGAAATAGAGCAGAAAAACCGCTTGCAGATATTACCTGATATCAAAAATTACTTCCAAAGCACACAAAGTATGTTTAGAGAGGAGACATTGTTTCATTCTGTGCAGGGTGTGAGGAGGAAGAAATCCACAAATCAAGCATACTTTGGCTAACATACGGTTAACGTTTATACACTTTCATAAACCATTATCAGTATTTTTAGTTATGCACAATTACTTTCTTCTCTTATTGGTCATTACATTTCATGTCTCAATTAAAGGCACAGTACACAATATACTGTGCATGCTCTGTGGGGAAGGGGCTTCTGTGAGTCAGGGGTGAATACAGTCTGGAGGCGTGATCTTTACTATGTTAATTAGAAAAGTTCACACAAAGTTCAGTTTCTCATCTCTGAAAGTCCAAACTAATCACAGGTTCAACCTTTTAAGACCCTAACAGGGATGCACCATCCTTGGGTCATGTCTTGATCTTCTATGTTTTGCCTCCTCCACTCCAGCATATTTTGAATTCTGCTCCTTGGTTAGTTCCATGGTATCTGAAGTTCTATCCTTCACCAGTAGTTTGCACATTTGTGAAAGCTCAGGATGTGAAAGGGAACATTGCATCAAAGCCTCTTATTTATGAAAGCTTAAAAATCAGAAAGGAGACATCAAGTCTAAAAACACATTGCTCATACAACAAATTCCGGTAAAAAAAAACAAACTAAAATTAAAATTGTTTAAGGTAACACATATGCTTTCTCTTGCCAAAAATGTTACAGAAATCCTGAAATGTAAATTAAAAGTATTTAATAGGTATAAGAAAGCAGAGCAATCACCAAATATAATTTCTCACAGCACTGCTGTGTCACTTCACAAGTAGACTATTGATTTCAGCAATGCAGGAAAGGTGGCAGAATTATGTGCTTATAATTATGATCCTCACAGCTTTATGACTCTGTTACTTGCTATCTGATGTTCTGGGGAAAAAAATTATAGCTTGTGAATAACCCTGTCCTCCCCTGCTACAGTCCAGAAGCAGTCATGATATTTTGGCATAAGATGTTCTATTTCTAGAAACTGCTACTGTTAAATTTTGCTTATGATTTCTCTGTATATTTCATAATCATTTTAAAATCAGCTCCTGCCTCACTCCTCCCCAACTGCAGGAGACAGGAGGAGGGCTGGAGAGATGGTGCTGGAGCCAGCAGTCCTGTTAGGCACCACCTTTGTGCACCAGGGATGATGGCACTGCACTGGCACCATCCGGCAAGAAGTTTGATTTATTACTAACATGGGCTGTGAATTGGAGTTGACTGCTGCAGATGAAAGACTCCATACCCCAATTACTTGCTGCTCAGCTATCCAACACACCCAAGGTTTTCAATTTGTAATAAAACCACATTTTTATCTTGATTCTCTGGAAAGAGGGCAATTTGTTAACTGTAAACTGATAGGATTGCCTCTTGTCATACCAAAGAGTTCAGCTGTTTTGAGAACTTTGTAAGTTCACTGCAGCACAGCAAATGGAAATTTCTCCTGATAGTTTTCCCTTGCATTTACAGGGATGTCACTTGAAATCTAAGATGTGATGTAACTCTTTGTCCTGGTTTCAGCCAGATTGGAGCTAGTTTTGCCTTCAGCAGCTCGTGTGTTTTGGATTTAGTATGCGAAAAAAAGGTGATAGTAAGCTGCTATTGTTGGTTGCTGGTAAACGACCAAGGACTTTGCAGTTTCCCACGTTTTGCTGATGTGCAGGTACAAAAACTTGGGAGGGCACAGCCAGAAGAGCTTATCCAAACTGGCCAGAGAGAGTATTCTGTACCACAGACGGCATGGCTGGTGTGAGGGAGGGTCAGCCATTGACCCCTTCTTCTGTTTCCTTTTTTGGTTCATGGTCTGTCGTGTTCCCTTCGTGTTACCTTATTTTTGTGGGGTTTTTGTTTGGGCTCGTTTGTTTGTTTATTCAGGTGTTTGTTCCCTTGCTCGCTCTCTCTGGAACTTGCTGTTCTGGGATGGCTGCAGGGGAATATCCCTGCTCCCTGACTGCTGCTCGGGACATGCTGTATCGATCATCGGGTAGTGAGAAATTGTGCATCATTCATTTTATATATTCTATTATTCTTATGTATTATTATTGTAATCAATATATTTTTTATCTTTTTCTTTCCACCCACGAGTTCTCTCTCTCTGATTCTCCTCCTCAGGATGGGGGGACTGAGTGAGCAGCTGCGTGATCCAGGTACCATTTGGGGTTAAACCATGACACTCTTCAGCAAGGTTTTCAGTTGAATTGTGGGTGATATAAAGATGTTAGTAAAAATAATAATAAAGAGGCATTTCAAGTTCGTTATGGGAGAAATCTTCACAAACAGTTATTTGCTTTCATATGAAGTGCTTCAAATTAATATTTATTTAATTATGAACTGATAACAGATTTACTTTACTGCTATAAAGTGAAGTTGTAGAAGCACATGGAGGATCAGTCATCACAAGGGACTGAGAAACCTTAAGCCCTTCCCAGAAACTGACAAGGAGGGGCACATATAAATGCCAGGTGATGTGCTTTGATACTTGAACTTAAAGCAAACACCCTGAAATGAGCCTTATAGTTGGGATCTGAGTACCTCACGGCTGTCATCACAGCACCCATCACCCATTGAGCCTTCCCTGGTGGAGAACAACATATTTTACCGAGGGCAGATCTGCACGTTTGCATGTTTGCACAGGGAAGGACAGGGATTGTCCTGGGCCACGCAGGCAGCGCCAGGGTGAGGATGTTCCTGTGGCTTGTTTCTGCTAATCAAATGCATTCCTGTCCATTATAAGGAAGAATACAGTCTAAACAAAAAAAACCTGGCAGACAGGTGAAATTTGTGAGGTAGTTGAAACTACCAGTGGAAGAATTTTATAAATAAATGTAGGTGATCAAGCATTTGAGAGATTTTCATAAGAAAATGTCAGCAAACCACTATTTTTTAAATGCCAGGAGGAAAGATTTTGCAAAGCAAGTGCAGGTCACTGGTCAGTTGCCCAGGAATAACGTGTATCTCTGTGGCCTTTCAGATGCCTCTGAACAAAATCCCAGCAGTGAGTGAGTGCCTGGTGGATACTGGGTACTTGCCAGTACCATGGCATTTACTGCAGAGTCCCTGTAGGTCACACACATTTCTCTCCCTCCGCTGGTGCTTGTTCATCAATGTTACGGTCACTTTTGAATCAGGTAGCCAAAAATATTTTTTTTCCTGAGGTGATTTTGTTTCTTTCAGTTTACAGGCTGTAGTCATGCATGCTCTCAGTGGTGGCAGGGCACAGGTTTGTGCAGAAGTCATAGCTGATGGCTTTGCCTTCTCGGTCCCTTCAGGGTCCACGTTCAGACCTTGTGTTTCCTTCCATGTAAGCTGTGAAATGTTTGCCTTCTCTATTGGTGGCTGGTGACATAACCCAACGGTCATCTTGAAGTGTGGGTGCTAAACCAAGAACCTGGGAGGTAAACCTTTGTCTCCTAGTAACCATCCCCTCTAGTTTCTGTATATAAAAACGTAATTTTCTTTATATCTGTCACTTTCTTATCTCTTTATGTTAGATATGATGATGCTAGAGGAAACTTAATGAGGAGATTAATGATGGTGTAGTTGCAAAAGAAGTCACTTTATCTGATTGTATTTGTTTTCCCTCACTGTTCTTTAAAAAAAAAAAAATTATGTGATTTGTAATATTTGCTTCAGCCTGGTAATATGTATAGTGGCAACAGATCAGATTCAATCTCAGATGAAGCCATCATCCTCAGCTAATGTACATGCGAGAGTCATGCAGACAACATTTTCAGCCCATTTATTCAGTTATGTAATGGCCTTTTAAATATTTTCCATTTATGGTCTTTATTTTACTCTAAGTCACAATGGTTTTAATGTAAATCCAAGCCATAACATATACCAGACAGCTTAACCATAAATCAGACCAACCTTTGGTCTTTGTGAATTTCTTCTTTAATGAAATAACAAGATGTCCATTACCTGCCCTTTAAAATGAGACTTGAGAAAATAAATAATTTTGGTTACTGCATAGAACCAACCAGTTCAGGGAGACTAGGTCTTTGCCCATAACAAATGCAATAAAGTTTTAGAAACTCTTCCTTTAAAAAACATTTAAAAACATGGTGGGGGAAATCACTCTGCAGTATAACTTTCAAACTCTTCAAATTCAGGGGCACTGCAAGGCTCTTTTTGCAATCTTTCCATGTGTCTCATTAGAGGTTTGGACATTTACTGAACTAATCAAAACCTTGGCTCTACTGTAAACAAGTCATAGCACAAATTTCAGCTGTGTGTACTTCCTCATTTATCTTCACTTTAGCACTTCATTCTCTGCTCAGCTTTTACAATTGCCATGTGCCTAACATACCAATCAAGGATTTTCTTTTAGTTGTTAAACATGTCAATGGTGAGCTACGTTATTTGGGCTCCAGGCTTGAGAGTCCATGCTTTTCCTTCCATCCGTCCTCCCTCTAGGCCCTGCACCAGAACCGGAACACAAACCACGAAGACGGGGCTCTAGTGGACATAACCCAAACCCTGTGGTTTCCACCAAAGCGAAGCATAGCCCAGCATGGTCTGTGCTGGGTTGTGTAGTGCAGTCAGGCCCCTCTGCAACATGCGTACAATACATCTCCCCCAAAAATGAGCAGGAAAAAAGTGAGAGAGGAACATGATGATGCTGGTAAGAGCTGTATTTTTTAAGAAAAGTATTGTGGCATGCTCCCCCCCACCCCTGTGTCAGTGCCAGCAGGTTCAGCTTGGGTGCAGCTCAGGGCAAGGCGCAGTGCTGGGGTGCCCTGGGTCATCGTGAGGCGCCAGGCTGGATGCTGGAAGTAGACTAGCCACAAAATTAGCACAGCCTCTCCTGAACGGCCTGTGCACAGTGCTTGGTGCAGTGCAAATGTATCCCAGGTGGCTTTTACACTTGCTGCCCAGGTTTACTTGTCCTGGTTTCAGCCAGGGTGGAGCTAGT
>JMFS01036674.1:0-14978 GCA_000699545.1 Podiceps cristatus
AACCTTGACAATTCTATGATTCTATGTATTTCACCCACAGTGGATGCATCCTCTTCTCTATTGCTGAAACATGAAGAACAGATTCCCTTTCTTTTCTCTCCAAAAGGAGTTTTGCATCAGACCAAAACATAGCTAGTAATTCACAAAGATGAACAGGCTCCAGCTGAAGTTCTTTGTCTAGCATCTTAGAGGTAGTCTTTCCTTCTGAGGAGCAAAGTGTGTTAGCAACAAAAATGGGTTAACCATTTGCTGTCATTGTCTATACTATACCCACACTGTGGCTTATAAAAGGACAGCAGTCCCTGGGGTCCTCAGTCCTGAACCTGACAAAACCACTGAATTGCCCTGTTTCTCGGGACCTGCTCTTGTCTAGGATTTGGGAGTAACTCTTTACATAGATTCTTCTTCCCTCTTGTTATCTATCTGCAATGCAGATGGTTCATATGTATATGCATCTGAACGAATGAGACACTGGCCTCATTGGGCGGTTCTTGGGTAGAATAAAATAACCTGGGACAGCTGTACAACTTCTTTCTCATCTGTTCTTGGAAGAGCTGTTTTTGTCTTTAGGGGAGTATCAGCTCAGGCTGTCCCTTCCAATCATTCTGTTCCATTGTTCCATCACCCAAATCTGCTTGCTTATCCTATACTACGGGTTTTCCCCCAGACCCTAGAGATTTATTTTAATAGACAAAAAACCAAACCAAAACAAACCCAAAAAAACCCCACCAAAAAATTAACCCAAACTCTGTGTAAATACAGCTGGATCTCAGAATAAACACTGGTGCAACTTTCAGCATTTTCAGCAGTAATGAGTTAGGACACGCAACAATAGAAAAAAAAAATTCTTCTGTTGAAATAGAAAGGAATAAGTCCCAGTCCACACAGGGTACAGTCCTTCAGGCAACATTGCCTGTCTGAAAGTCTTTGTGAAAGCTGGAGCATTGTGGAATGCCAAATGCAGAACATTCTGACAAAAGAGTAGAAAAGAATATTCCAAAGAAAGGAATGTAGTTATATTTAATTCCCTGAGAATATTTGTCTAGGTTTGGGCTTAATTTGTCCTCCAATATACTTTTCCCCAAAAGGCTTAATTTAATTTCATAGTGTCTCTTTAACATGAAACAGTGGAATGCATCATAATATTTTTCCACTTGCCAAGATTTGCTTTTCCAAATATGCGCATTTATTGAACGAGGTAAAACCAGATTGCTTTCTAGTTGGGCAGCAGACATGGCAGATATGTCTTCAGAAACTCCCTGGTAAATGGCTTGGATCCTCTGAATCCTGCATGGTCTAGCATCCAAGATGTTGGGGGGAGATCCAATGATGCTCTAAAGAGTATTTATCAAGGGAGAGAACTTCCAAGAAAATGGGTTAGTTTTCACTAGGTTGATGTGCTACTGACCTAGCCAGACATGACACAATATATTTCAACCCATCTTCCAGCCAAGACATGTTAATTATCTGCTGATTTATTTATACTTTTATTTTTTTACAATTGGACGTGTTCTCACAAAAGACTATACGTACTGCATATCAGTCAGCATTGTTTTTTTCCAACCTTAACTGGAAAGCTACATTTTCTGTGAAATATTTTAGTGTCATCTTCAACCTGATCTAATTTTGTTGGCAGAGGGACAGTATCCTTTTTATTGTGTTTTGTGTTGTGTAACAAAAAAAATTAAAAGAAGCATCAAGTGGCCTACACAGTAACGGCTCCACGCAGTCGTTATTAGTGGTCGCTATCATTTCAGGATCTGATATCTCTAAGGACTATGCTCTATTTTACCCAAAGGAAAAAAGTCAGGGGAAAGGACTGTGGCCATTACTTTTTTTTTTTTTTTTTTTTTTTTTCAGAAAAACAAACAAACAAAACCAACACAGTAAATTTAGTATAAGCAAAAATTATCATCTTGATTTCTAGCATTGGTTAGTCAAAGTATTACTCTTTGCTTGTTTCTGCCTAAGGAAAAAATGGCTTCTTGCAGGAGAGTTTCGTCTCCTGGAAGAATTGATGCTCCTTCTCTTTCACATCCTTTTAAAACCCGAGGCCTTGCTTTTGGTTTCAGTCACATTTGGGTTTTACGCTAGCAGGCTAATGTAAAGAAATATACGCATTTGCCTCTGTGCACCAGGAACAGCAAGCAGCGATTAACGCAGGATAACTTGTTATTTAACCCAGATTTGCAGCTGCGTATTCTCAGTGGACCTCCCCTTTCAGCTTGGTTGGGCTGCAGCAGTGTTTTTCAAAGTGAAGGTCATGGTCCCCTTGAGGGCTGTAGAAAGGATCAAAGAGGGGGTTGGAAGTTGCAGGAGAAGTGGTGTTAATCACTAGCAGCCCCAGCTGTGGCTGCACTGATTTTGCTTTGACTGCTGGTGTGAGCAGTCATCCTGTCCTGCCTCTTGGCTGTCAGCTCCTCCCCTGCCCACCAGCCTCTGGGTGGCTCTAGTACATGGCTGTGCAGCCACACCACTGTGAACCAGATCACAGGGTTGACCTGGCTGAAGAAATGCTCTGTGAAGCAGACATGCGCTCTGTCACAGTCAGATCTGTTTCCAAGTGCAGTTCACCATGCAGACACAAAGTAGGAAAGTGTCTGCAGGCTTCATGCAGCCTGCAGCACACAGTAAGAACGAGCAGCTCTGCAGAGGGTAGTACATGAGCTGTGGGACACCAGTTTAAGCAAAACAGCCACCAACTGGGAGCAGGTAGTGCCAGATCATTCAGGGTGGGGGAAAGAGGAGGCTGTAACTACTTGCTGCAGTTTTTAGACTAGCCAGGAAACTACAAATTTACTTTAATTGCAGACAATTTGTCTGCATGGAAGATGTGAGCATTTAACTAATACAACATATACGAGCAGCCATTCTGGGTCAGACCAATGTTCTTATTAGCACTGTATCCTGCCTCCAACATGAGCCAAGAAGTGTATAAAGAAAGAGGCATACATAGTACTTTTCCCAAATACCCTCCCTGCCGCCAGCCACTTGCAGCTCAGGAGCTTTCTGAGCTACATATTGTTGAATTTAGCAATCCTCAATGGATTTCTCTGCTATGAATTTCTATTTCCTTCTGAACCCATGTAAAATTTTAGTCTCTGCAATGTCCAAAGACAGTTTGTGCCTTCATGTAGAAATTGCAGCAAGTCCCTGCTTCTCTGCCCCTGAGGCAATGAGCTGCAGCTCACTTGTGGAGTCACACCAAGACAGATGAGCCAAAAGGAGTGGATGGGATTACCCAAGATCCAAAAGGTTAAAGAAAAGCTCTTTTTATTCAAAAGAAGTAACACGATATTGTGGTTTAACCCCAGCTGGCAACTAAGCACCACACAGCCACTTGCTCACTCCCTTGCAGTGGGATGGGGGAGAGAATAGAAAGGATAAAAGTGAGAAAAGTTGTGGGTTGAGATGAAGACAGTTTAATGGGGAAAGCAAAAGCCACACACACAAGCAAAGCAAAACAAGGAACTCATTCACTACTCCCATGGGCAGGCAGGTGTTCAGCCATCTCCAGGAACGCAGGGCTCCGTCACATGTAACAGTGACTTGGGAAGACAAATGCCACCACTCTGAATGTGTCCCCCCCCTTCCTTCTTCTTCCCCCAGCTTTACATGCTGAGCATGACGTCATATGGTATGGAATATCCCTGTGGTCAGTTGGGGTCAGCTGTCCCGGCTGTGTCCCCTACCAACCTCTCGTGCACCCCCAGCCTCCTCGCTGGCGGGGTGAGAATCAGGAAAGGCCTTGACTCTGTGTAAGCATTGCTCAGCAGTAACTAAAACAGTCCCGTGTTATCAACACTGTTTCCAGCGCAAATCCGAAACATAGCCCTATACAAGCTAATATGGAAAAAACCCAACTCTATCCCAGTCAAAACCAGCACACGTAATCAACGTGTACATGAGCGGTCTCTTCAAGAACTTAAGAGACTGCATTCTTTAGCTGGTGAGCATAGGTTTGTCTTTACGGAGTTCAGCAGCAAATTGCAAATTGCAGTTGAGCTTAGCTTTGTAAGTGGCCATCTGCTGTCTTGCAACAACATTTACTTTTGCTGCTGGGGGTGTTCTGGGGGAGGGAACTGAACAGAAATTAATAATAATTTGCTCCATGTATAATAATCACAAAATCAGAAAGTGAATAGCTTAGATTGGCGTATGATGAGTCATTTGTTAGCTAAACAGTGGCAGAGCTGTCTGGTCATTGATCAAATATTTCAATATCCAGAATTCAGTGCTTGATGTTTGCTCATTGGATCAAGGCCCTGCCAGCTTAATTTCTGCCAAGGGTCCATCAAGCTTTTGTGCTCACCACATGTTGCAAACAATCTGTACAAATTCTTCATGCTGATGCATTTGTCTCTTTCTAACAATGACTATTAACTGTACAGGGTGACATGTATACAGGAAAAGCATAAAACCTGTGCCATTTAGCTTCCAGTTTCTGTAGGCTGTTAATTTGGTTTACCAGACATTCGTTGAGGTACATCTTTAGCAGAATGTGTACAAGCTTCCCTTTTGGTAAATTCACATTACAACCTCCATTCCTACCTCACAGAACCAAAAATGTGCCCTTCAGAGGCTCATTTATTTTCTTTTATGGTGTGTATCTAAGACTGTGAAAACCAGCAGTAACCTACATATCACCCTGAGGACAGAAACTGGAAAGCTCAAAAATACCAAGCTGATGATTTCTAAGTGCATCTGACCTGTGACATGATAGATGTGCATGTACAATGAGTACCAGAGAGGAAACATGTACCATAAGATGCACGTTAGAAGGTGGTGTGGATTAGCCCTGGTGGGCAGCTCAGCCCCACCCAGTTGCTCACTCACTCCCCATCCCTGTGAGATGAGGGAGAGAATTGGGAAGTTAAAAGTGAGAAATCTTGTGGGCTGAGATAAAGACAGTTTAATAATACAATTGTGTGTGCAAGCAAAGCAAAACAAGGAATTCATTCACTGCTTCCCATTGGCAGGCAGGTGTTCAGCCATCTCCAGGAAAGCTGGGCTCCATCATGCATAATGTTACCTGGGAAGACAAACCCCATCCCTCCAAACATTCCCTGCTTCCTTCTTCTTCCCCCAGCTTTATATGCTGAGCACAACATCATATGGCATGGAATATCCCTTTGGTCAGTCGAGGTCAGCTGTGCCAGCTGTGTCCCCTCCCAACTTCTTGTGCACTCCCAGCCTCCTCGCTGGTGGGGTGGGCTGAGAAGCAGGAAAGGCCTTGACTCTGTGTCAGCCCTGCTCAGCAATAGCTAGAATACCCCTATGTTCTGAACACTGTTTTCATCACGAATCCAAAACATATTACCATAGGAGCTGCTGTGAAGAAAATTAACTCTATCCCAGCCAAAACCAGTACAAAAAGTCTATATTTTCTCTGTACACTGGGCTGGGAATGCATTAATTTGCACATTGTCACTTAGCAGTCATAGCATTTGACCACTGGGAGGTCAATACATATCCTAAACATTAAAGAGAAAGTAAAACAAAAAAGCTGGTAGCTAGTGTTGGGTAAAAGCCATGGGACCAGATGTTATCTTCAACACTTACATTTTATTATCTAACTGGCTGCGTCCTTAGTTTCAGCAATACTTCCTGTCAGTATTCAGAGAAAGGCTTCTGAAGGGATTGATGCAGAGCACCAATGCTCTGAATTGCTCTCAGAAGAGCTGCTGTCTTCTCTCATCAGAGGGAGAGCCTAGGAAGACCTTTGGCCTACTATTTTAGATGCATAGAATTGGATGGCTGTTTCCTCCCTTTGTCAGGGGGTCTAAGTGACTGAAAATCAGAGAAATTAAGTCTCCATGTTGATTTAAGCATTTTCAAAATTGTACGTGTTTCCAGTATGATGTATTTGAATTTAATCTGTGTTGTACTTGTGTATTGAACAGCTCTCCAATCACTTAGTGTAATTAATATACAGTACACTTCAGCAAGATACCTCAGAGTCTTGTAGCAGTGCTCTTAATTTATGTAATGATAAGGCTATATAATGATAAGGCTGACAGTGGACTAGGGCACTGGATTAGAACTAAAAAGATACAACTTCTCTTTCCAGCTCTCCTGTTAACTTACTGGAGGACAGCAGGAGTGTTGCTGTCTTCCCACTGCTCACTTTGACTTTCTTGTCTGTAGAAGCGGGATAAGAAGAGCATAACCATAACCCTCAGTGAAATGTATTGATGGAAAACTGAGATTATAAATTTTACTGTAAAGTTTAGCATTGTTGACTGTTTGTGTAGGCTCTCTCATCAGTCAGATCTAGGATAACTTCTCAGCATTATATTAAAGCTGGCCACGCTTTTCTTGATGTACCCCAGGTTACCATTGGCCTTTTGGCTTCAAGGGCACACTGCTGGCTCATGGACAGCTTGCTGCCCACCAGGACTCCCAGGTCCTTCTCCTCAGAGCTGCTTTCCAGTAGGCCAACCCCTAACCTGTACCAGAGTATGGGGTTATTCCTCCCCAGGTGCAGGACCCTGCACTTGCTGTGTTGAACCTTATGAGGTTTTTCTCTGCCCAGCGCTCCAGCCTGTCCAGGTCTTGCTGAATGGCAGCACAGCCTTCTGGGGTATCAGCCAGTGCTCCCAGTTTTGTGTCATCAGCAAACTTGCTGAGGGAGCACTCTGTCCCTTCGTCCAGGTCACTGATGAATATATTCAATAAGATTGGACCCAGAACTGACCCCTGCGGACCACCACTAGCTACAGGCCTCCAACTAGACTCTGTGCCACTGATCACCACCCTCTGAGCTCTGCCACTCAGCCAGCTTTCAATCCGCTTCACCATCTACTTCTCTATCCCACGCATCCTAAGCTTACTTATGAGGATGTTGTGGGAGATGGTTTCAAAAGCCTCGCTGAAGTCGAGGTAGACAACATGCACTCCTCTTCCCTCATCCACCCAGCCAGTCATGCCATCATAGAAGGCTATCAGATTGGTCAAGCATGACTTCCCCTTGGTGAATCCATGTTGACTATTCCCAATAACCTTGTTTTGCTCCACATGCTTAGAGATGACATCCAGAACAAGCTGCTCCATCACCTTTCCAGGGATGGAGGTGAGGCTGACTGGCCTGTAGTTCCTAAGATCTTCCTTTTGCCATTTTTGTAGGCTGGAGTGACATTGACTTTCTTCCAGTCCCCAGGCACCTCTCCTGATCTCCATGACCTTTCAAAGATGATGGAGAGTGGCTTGGCAATAACATCTGCCAGCTCTCTCAGCACTTGTGGATGCATTCCTTCAGGGCCTATGAATTTGTGGGTATCTAGTTTGCCTAACTCATCTCTAACTCGATTCTCCTTGACCAAGGGTAGTCTTTCTTTTTCCAGACTTTTTCTCCTAACTCCAGGGCCTGGGATACCTGAGGACCAGCCTTAGCAGTAACAATAGAAGCAAAGGCGGCATTTTATAGCTCCGCCTTCTCTGTATTCTCTGTCACCAGGGCACCCAACTCATTCAGCAGCAGGCCCGCATTTTCCCTAGTCTTCTTTTTTCCTGCTAATGTACTTAAGGAAGCCCTTCTTGTTGTCCTTGGCATCCCTTGCTAGGTTTAATTCCAAGTGGGCCTTAGCCTTCCTCGTTGCATCCCTGCATGCTCTGACAGCATTCCTATACTCCTCCCAAATGGCCAGTCCCCTTTTCCACAATATGTGAACTTCTTTCTTCCAGTTGAGTTTTTCCAGAAGTTCCCTCTCATCCATGCAGGCCTCCTGGCTCCTTTGCTTGATTTCTTATTTGTTGGGATGAACCGATCTTGAGATTGAAGGAAGTGATTCTTGAATATTAGCCATCTCTCTTGGGCCCCCTAGCTTCTAGAGCTCTAACCCATGGGATTCCTTGAAGTAGGTCCTTGAAGAGGCCATGTGTTCATTTGCTCTGAACTGTATTGACCTGCGGTGTAAGTCAGGCAATAACTGGTCTGAACTAATGGCAGATTTCAGATTCAGTGTCTCACCAGAGCTAGCCATGAAAGCTTCTCAGCTCTCTATGAGATGATTGATGACACTCTGAAATCTTGAAGAACTTAAAGAAGATGTTTATGAAAAAATAAATGCTTTTTAAATTTTTTTTAAAGACGTTTCTAAACTGTTAACTGCAGATTCTTTCTCTATTTCAGATCCATAGTAGCTATAAGTAGGAGAATAACATTTAAAAACCTCAGCACACTTCTAGTATATTTTCCTTTAAAATGTACGATAATCTTTGTTCAAACATACAAATACATGATGGTTGGCCTGAGAAGTTGTAGATTAGCTGTACCTGTTTAAGGTAATTCACATAACTCAGGGAAGGTCTGACAGCTTCTAAATATAGTTGGGAGAATAATGGGCTTTTTATTCTGTGCCTGAGTGGAAAAAGGTTGGAGAAATATTATTTAGATTCAGTTTGGAGGGCTCAGGAAAATAGAAACGACAGGTGGTTTTGGATCACTTCAAATGTTTAATTTACTCTGAAATAAAACATTTTGATTTATTTTTTGTCGTTGTTTGTTTTTAAGAAGCTTTTTGTCCTTCCTTGCTTATAAGGTAGGTCTTTCTAATGGAAAAAAGGACATTTTAAAATCAGAAGTAAAAATGTCAAAGCAGACCACTCTGGCTCCCCCTAGGCAGATATTTGATACATAGAGAATTGGGGAAATAACCTTTTAGTCTTCAAAATTCTTTCTGTTGGTCTTGGCACAAATTTTGGACTGTTTCACTGCTGCCAGAGCTCCATTTCTTCTACAGCATCTACTGCTCACTGGGAAAAAAAAAAAAAAAAAAACAACCAACCAACCCACAAAACCCCACCAACCCCTTTTGCCTTAGCACTGTGTTCTGAAAAGCTGCTCATGCAAGTACTATATGCTATAAATGATGTGGAATCGTTACAGCAGTTGTTTAAATTGTTTCATCTTAGGCTACACTCCTGGCTGCCTTTGAGCGCTTCTGCACACACAGGGTACCTGTTCCATACGATGACCCAAAGGATCTAACCAGCTTCTCTGATACTACAGAGGTATTTGTGCAGGAGTAGGCAGCTGCTGCCTTGCACACAGGGTCCACAAAGGAGCTTAGCCAGAGCTTTGCACGATGCCTGATCGCATCAGCTAGTCTCCGGTGCCTACCTCTCCGCTGAAGTCAATGACTTTGAATTAAATGTAGTGAAGGGAAGCAGAGTAGGACAATAACATGCTCCAAAAGAAGCCAGCCTTGGGCTAAAGGCAATAGTGAATGTTTCACAGGAGGAATACAGCAGCACTTCTGGGAAGATCCATTCCCCAGGAAAATTCTAGGGCAACAGGCACCAGCTTGTTAAAATCACAGTCTGTCTGAGAGAGGACAGACCGCACACAGCTCATACAACTAGCTGTTACTGCTGAAACAAACCAGTTTATGGTTATCACTAAATACTGTATCACAAAGGTTTCTTAAGTTCTGTCCTTACAGGTACAGTTCCTAAACTTGCATGATATCTTCAGCTACTTTTTCTGGGCGATAGGAAGTGCCTGCTAGACTTGCCATATTCATGCTCTCCCATTTGAAGAGGTTGCTCCATGTGTGTGGAAGGAAGTGGATAGGAAAGATGGGGATTTCTAGAATATTGACTACTTTCTTGAGCCTTTATTAAGGATATGCATATGGTGTATCTCCTTCATCTCTTGCCGTAAGATGTGGGTTTTATGCTTCATTTACAAAACATTATAAAAGAACCCAAGAGAATCAAAAAAGCAGACGTGCAGTTTGACTGAAAGAACTGGGAAACAATAATATTTTTTCTCGAGTCTCATTATCTTCATTTTACTTGCATAATGAAATGAGAAAACATGTTTTCAAAGGGAATTATTTGGAATCAGACTAGATGCAGGATGTGTCATTCATCTGAGATGTAGAAACTTCTGGACTTATTTAGGAAAACATTGCTTTAAAGGGAGTTCCTCAGAAGAAAGCAATTAAAGGTCATTTAGAAATAAAATGCATATTGTGGCATAAATGATGAAATATGATTGCAAAATGTATAGCTTTCTCTCCTGGATTTATTTTTCTGGTTGGACCTTCTCCACAGACCTGAATGTATCCTGAACAGCAATGGCTAATCTTACTGAAATGTGGGAAAATTTTTAGTGGTTTTGGGTGTGGGAAAATACCTACCAAAAGGCCAACTTCTTGCTGCTCAGATCAGACTTACAAAGCTCTGATCTGACTCAGAGTCCCCAGGGTGAAAAACAAGTGCATTGGAAGCCCATAAAAATCAATGGCAGTCTTTACTTCGTTGATCTTTAAAAATGACTTTGAGGTTGAAATCCTGCCCTCAGTAACTTCAGCGGTTCTTGGATGAGATCTGCATAAAAGTGTTTACTACTTCTGGAGCATTTCTTCAGAAAATGGGGAGCTTCCCTGTATTTGCCACATAGCAACCACGTTGACAAAGTGGAACCACAACTCTAGACAACTTTGCATTGGATCAAATGTATTTATTGATGACAGTACTTTGAGCAGTCCTGGTGAGTGCCTGCATCCCTCCTACCAAAATCTTGCAGATGCTGAGGATTTTTTTTCCTATGCTTGATTTTGCCTAGGGATTTCTGCCCTCCTCCACGGGGCTCTGTGCAGGCACAGCAGTCCGCACAGCACCCTGCACCTCACAGGGTCAGTGCTCCCAGCTGTGAGTTGGAAGGGTATCACGATGTTTTAAAGGGTGCTACACTACCCTGTGACCTGTTTTTTCTCCTTTGGGGGTGGGAGTAAAAACCTGGATGCTTTTTGTAACAACCAATTCTCTTATAAAAAGCAAGAGAACAAAGACTACATTTTCTCCCTTATGTTTAAGAAAGGTACCCATAGACAACTACAGTGGCAAACAGAAAAAAAATCTGTGCGCACACTTTTGTGAGGTTGATTCCTTACCACTTTTGTGGCTACTACAGAGACTG
Organism: Podiceps cristatus; assembly: GCA_000699545.1. Taxonomy (NCBI): domain Eukaryota; kingdom Metazoa; phylum Chordata; class Aves; order Podicipediformes; family Podicipedidae; genus Podiceps; species Podiceps cristatus. The sequence goes on from JMFS01036674.1 coordinate 10,928, forward strand.
TCACTTTTGTGATTTCAGTATTGAAGCTGTACTTCAAAAATGTATTAAGGTACTAAATATAAAAGCAGAAATGTGTCAGCCTCAGCCTTCCATTCACTTGCTCCCCACTAGCTGGGACAGCGGTTCATATGCTTCATGTGGTTGTGGTTAAAAATGCCTTTATTTCTATCTAAAGTTACCACCAATAGCAGAGGGCCCTCTACCAGCACTGTCTCAGGGTGCGAGTTCTTGGAAGCCATAACAACAGGATTGCTTCTCTTCCTGCTTGTGTGATCATTTTAACCTTAATTATAGCTGTTCATTTATTAAAGTAAGTAACTCAGGAATATAATAAGTTTTAAATTGCAGCTGTTCAAACAGTCTTTTTATTTTTTTGTGGGCATGGTTTGGTGGGCAATTTATTGTATCCGTTTTCCTTGGTGTTTTGTGGTGTTGGTTTGGTTTTGTTTTGTTTTAAACTAAGAAATATGCAATATGTTTTCCAGATATGCTTGGGAACTATGTATGGAACCACCACTGGTTCAACACAAGGCCATAATGAAAAATGGACTTTGCCCTTTTTTGGAGAGTACGAGTGACCTATAATGTTCATTGATTTCTGATTCAGATAATGATTTGCAAAGTATGCTTGAGACTGCTGCTGTGCAGCTTCATATTCTGCCTGTCCCTTTGCTTTTTCCTATGTGAATTAACTGCTTGTCCTTTTCCCCAAACCTGGCTTAAATGCTGATTAGTGTCCCCTGTGCCTTCTCCCAAAGAGATACTACTATTTGTCCTTGGGATAAACACCACACTCCATTTAACAGCCTCTGTTGAGCTAAGAAGCTCTGTTTCCTACATCAGACAGCTTACAGTGGATGGGTGGGTGTACATTCAAGGCCAATCCCTCCCCATTCTCCTCCAGTGAAGCCAAAGGAAGGCTTCCTCATTTCTATCCTCTAAAGGAAGAGGGCAGCGAGGCACTGTCCTCCCACACTCTCAGTCCTGAGGAGATGCCCGGAAGGGGAGGCATCTTGCAGCAGCAGGGATATTCAGCAATGTTGGTTGGCATCCAGGGATGATTCAAAGCACAAGTTACAAAAATGTGCTTAGAAGCTGTTTATGATTTTAAACCTTGTTTATACATTATTAACTCAGACTGGAAGGATAATAGGATCACTGGATCCAAATGGGGTCTTTAGAAAGGAATTGTCTTTCTTTTGTAGTTTTTGTGTTCTTTCTTGTTATCACACCATTTCACACATCAAACCAAGCTAACAGCTTTCCTGCATTCAGTGCTGCAAAACATATAATGAAGCACAGTCCCAGTTGCAAAAAGATGGAGAGACAAAGGAAACTATTCTGCATCTACTAGGGAAGTGGGACACAGAAATACAAATGCCTTGATTTTCATTGGCATTTACAGTTGGTAGTTCATTTGTCTGGTCTTAAAGTGGGTATAGATCACTTTAAAACCCCACGTTAGTGGGGTTTAGTACTGGAGATTAGTGTAAAATGTCCTTGTAAATCAAACTAGGGACAGGGTCTTCTGACCATTTGTCTTCTAACCACAGACACTGTAAAACTCTCATGTGGTTAAGAAAGCCTGCAGCTTTCCTGCATGTTGACAAGTTTGAATAATCAGGAAGAATGCATATAAGGTCTGCGTCAGCTAGCTTATACATGTTGTGCTGGTTTGGGCTGGGACAGAGTAAATTTTCTTCATAGTAGCTAGTATGGGGCTGTGTTTTGGATTTGTGCTGAAAACACTGTTGATAATAGAGAGCTGTTTCTGTTACTGCTGAGCAGTGCTTACACAGAGTCAAGGCCTTTCCTGTTTCTCAGCCCACCCCACCAGTGATGAGGTTGGGGGTGCACAAGAAGTTGGGAGGGGACACAGCTGGGACAGCTGACCCCAACTGACCACAGGGATATTCTATACCATATGACGTCATGCTCAGCATGTAAAGAAGAGGGGAGAAGGCTGAACACCTTCCTGCCTGCCGATGGGAAGTGTTGAATGAATTCCTTGGTTTGCTTTGCTTGTGCAGCTTTTGCTTTCTCTATTAAACTGTCTTCATCTCAACCCATGAGTTTTCTCACTTTTACCCTTCCAATTCTCTCCCCCATCCCACTGAGGGGGGAGTGAGTGAGCAGCTGTGTGGTGCTTAGTTCCTGGCTGGGGTTAAACCATAACAGTCCTTTTTGGTGCAGAACATGAGTCTTGAAGCCAACAAGGAGAGGTGTGATGCTGGATCTTGTACTAACAAACAAAGAAGGACTGGTTGGGGATGTGCAGGCTGGGGGCAGCCTTGACTGCAGTGACCATGAGAGAGTGGAGTTCAGGACCCTGCATGGAGGAAGCAGGGCAGTAAGTAGGATTACAACCCTGGACTTCAGGAGGGCTAACTTTGGCCTCTTCAAGGACGTAGTTAGAGGAATGCCATGAGTTCGGGATCTAGAAGGTAGGGGGTCCAAGAGAGCTGGTCAGTATTCAAGCATCGCTTCTTCCAAGCTAGAGAGCACTGCATCCCCGTGAGTAAGAAATCAAGTAAAGGAGCCAGGAGACCTGCATGGGATGAACAAGGATCTTCTGGCAAAATTGAAATGGAAGAAGAAAGTCTACGGAATGTGGAAAAAGGGACAGGCCACTTGGGAGGAGTATAAGAAAGTTGTCAGAGTATGTAGGGATGCAATGAGGAAGGCTAAGGTCCATCTAGAATGAATTCTGGCAAGAGATGCCAAGGACAAGAAGAAGAGCTTCTTCAAGTACATCAGTAGCAAATGGAAAACTAGGAAAACCGTGGACCCGCTGCTGAATGAGGTGGGTGCCCTGGTGATGAAGGATACAGAGAAGGCAGAGCTACAGAATGCCTTCTTTGCTTCAGTCTTTACTAGTAAGGCTGGCCCTCATGAATCCCAGACCCTGGAGGTAAAAGAGAAAGTCTGGAGAAAGGATGACCTTCTTTTGGTCAAAGAGGATCAGGTTAGAGATGAGTTAGGCAAACTAGATACCCACAAATCCATGGGCCCTGATGGGGATGCACCTATGAGTGCTGAGGGAGCTGGACCTTCTTTTGGTCAAAGAGGATCAGGTTAGAGATGAGTTAGGCAAACTAGATACCCACAAATCCATGGGCCCTGATGGGGATGCACCTATGAGTGCTGAGGGAGCTGGCAGATGTTATTGCCAAGCCACTCTCCATCATCTTTGAAAGGTCATGGAGATCAGGAGAGGTGCCTGGGGACTGGAAGAAAGTCAATGTCACTCCAGCCTACAAAAATGGCAAAAGGAAGATCTTAGGAACTACAGGCCAGTCAGCCTCACCTCCATCCCTGGAAAGGTGATGGAGCAGCTTGTTCTGGATGTCATCTCTAAGCATGTGGAGCAAAACAAGGTTATCGGGAGTAGTCAACATGGATTCACTAAGGGGAAGTCATGCTTGACCAATCTGATAGCCTTCTATGATGGCATGACTGGCTGGGTGGATGAGGGGAGAGCGGTGGATGTTGTCTACCTTTGTGGGACAACAGATTTGTCAGTACTGGAAGGGGACTTGTTCGGACTACAGCACTCCTGTCAAGACTTGACAAACTACGGACCGGGAGTAGTCAACATGGATTCACTAAGGGGAAGTCATGCTTGACCAATCTGATAGCCTTCTATGATGGCATGACTGGCTGGGTGGATGAGGGGAGAGCGGTGGATGTTGTCTACCTTTGTGGGACAACAGATTTGTCAGTACTGGAAGGGGACTTGTTCGGACTACAGCACTCCTGTCAAGACTTGACAAACTACGGACTTGCAAACAAAAGCCTCAGTGAACAAAAACAACAACAATCTTATTTTTAACACATCGTGGTCTACAAATCAACTGTGTGACACCTGGGGCAACATGAAGGCCTCACAGTCAGATGTTGCTTCAGATAAGGACAGAGAGACCCCCATAAGCACGTACTGAGCTCCCTGCCACAAGGGCATGCTGAACTGCTGAGTCCCACTTCTGATGACACAATATGCCATGCCAAGAGCCAATGGACACTTAATAATTGGCTTAGTCCCACCTCACCA
>KL263777.1:3799-33688 GCA_000699545.1 Podiceps cristatus
AGGAATGAACTACGCTTCAGTAGGTTTCGGCCATGTATCACGACCAAGCTTGCGGAAAGTCTTGAGATTCTGCCCTGCTGTTTTAAGAAGCAAAGGAGAACAGGTCTCTACTGCGCAACTGTGCCTGTAAACAGACTTAACACGTGGCCTAGAAAATAAAACTCAAAAGTAGATGCTCTTCAACAGTTAGATACTAAAAAGAGGGAGCTTCATATTCGGACACTGTTACGTGAAATTAAGGTCTTAAAAAAAAAGGCCCTGACAGCCATTTCTCTCCCTTTCTGAGAGCATGGCATGTTATATTTGGCTGGTGCACCCTGTTGATTTTTAACCACCTCTGTTCTGCCTCACCAGCTTCCTGCTTTGCTGGGCTCCAGCTAGAGCTACCCACACAGAGCAACCAGAGCGCAGGGACCCTCCAAGGCACAACAGCCATCAGGATCATGAAGACACAAAACCTGATTCTCACCTGTTTGAACTTGATCCTCCTTACCCCTGCTGTGAAGATCCCTAAGCAAGGTCATGCCAAAGTCAGCTGAAACTGAATTGCTACAAGGCAAGCTCTGCTGAGAGGAAACGATTTTCATCAGTTCCTTGAGCCAGAAAGGACTAGTAGACCACCTAGCCTGACCTCCTGCATGGCAAAGGCTGCTGCAGAGAACAGCTGCCGGGAAAACACACCTCCTTCTAACCTGGCAGTAAGGTACCAGCAGGCCAGGGCAGGTCCATGGTCAGTCTCTCCAGTCCCTCACTGGGAAGAGAAAGGGGTGTTCACAATATGGACAACACTCACTCTCTTTCCTCACAACAAAGTAAGCTCAGGTTGCCCTTGAAATCCATTTTATTAGGTTGCATTTCCTCAAGGCAACCAAGCCTCTAAATCCTTGAAATTCCCTCCTCTTCTCTCTCCAACACTTCTGCCCAGGGAGAGGAGGCTTAACACTTGCCTGCCGGTTTCTACTCTTTGCAGTCTCTTTTTTCCTCAGGCTAGCTCATTCTCATAGGCTTAAGGCCTTGGGTTCGTGACACACCTTTCAACCTTTTCTACACCAAGCAGAGACTAAGTAATCAGGGAGTAGGTGAGTCACTAAAGACTATGACTTAGCTGCAGTCTAGTCAATGTATCTCCATCCACTTCTCCTTACAGTGCCCCCGAAAGCTCTATGTGCCCTCTCTTTCCTTTGTGCTCACCTGCTGTACACCGAGGTAGCGAGTCCTTGTAACAGAATGGCACAGTGGCTCTGTAACATGGCCCATACTCACTGCACAAGCTACCTACATCACAAGCCAAGGTCTGAAGGAAGGGAGAGCAGCCTCCATGACCCACCTGTCACACCTCACTCAGAGGAGAAGCAAACGGACACAAAAGACCCTAGAGAAACTAGGCAGAGCTTTGGACCCCGATCCAGCTGATCAACCTTCAAGCTGATTTGCAATCATTGCTGTGCCCCCTACCAAAGCAAAAACACAGGAATGAGATATATTTAGTCACAGGGCACAGAAGAAAGGAGAGATCAGGTGGCTGGAGATCCGACAGAAGGATCGAGGCACAAATTTGGAGACAGAGCCAAAGAGTTTGTAAACTTCCCAGCTCCAGTTCCTCATGAGGGAACTCCTGCAGTTCTTCAAGGAGCACCAGCTCTGCTTCACTACCAAACAATAAAACATATGTACAAATCTTACCTAAACATTAATAGCTATAGCAAAATGCTACTGAAAAATGCTACTGCTAACTCAAGGCGAGAGTCCAGCTCCTACTTATTTCACAGTAGCTATTTCCCAATGCCTTTGTGACCTAGGCCATACAGCTTATTTTACACTTAATTGAACAATCTATCTCCTAACAGAGCACAGGAATCCCACAAAGACAAGTGGTGCCCAAGAGCTACGACGTGCTCTCCACAGCCGATTTGAGGAACAGTGTGCTGGTACAGCACTACTTCTCTGTTTTGCCAGACCTGTTTTCTCTTTTGTGATAGGAGAGCTAATTATACTTTACAATACTCTTGCAACCTTTTGAGAACCTCTGGAGAGAAGCACTACACAAGAGCAGTGTCATTACTTAAAGTGAATCTGCTTGTTGCACATGGTGAGAAGAGGCAACATAGCTCTCAGGTGGACCAACAGAGAGAAGAGCTGGAGCAAGATAAGGATGGGGATAAATAGGCAGGGCAGTCCCTGAATTTTTTACCTAGCAATCAGCTGACTCTGGTCCCGTTTAATTTGGGGCTGCATCAATAGCAGTTTAGCTCTAAAGTACAAACTGCCTCATCAAGCAGAGATTAGGTCACCTATTCCCATGTATGCCTTTCATAGTATACCAGTAGCCTCCTTTTCATTCTGTGTAGAAAATGGGGAAAATAATTGTTCATCTCAAAGGAGGTAGTACAGGTGATGGAAGAAACTAGTGTCCAACATCAGTAAATAAACTAGTGCACAGATAGCAAACTAGACATCTGAAAGTAGGCCTGGCACAAGCAGGTAGCCTTACTGGCCACTGGGACATGTGGCTAATTTGGGCTGGTCTTGTGTATGAGAGAAGAGTGAGGGCATTCACCGGGTTGGGCATGCTTTGCCAGACTGGGGGGAGTGCTGCAGGTGGGGCCATGCTGAACCATGGCAGAGAGATAAAGTGGCCCATGACCATGCTGAAATCAGCTGAATTAAGTGCAAGAAAAATGGTAACCATGGGAGGGAGCTCTTAATTTATTGTTATCTTAGACACGGTGGGGGTTTCTGCAGCCCTTAGTGAGAGATAAAAGTAGTTTGCAAAGTAAAAGTGAAACAGCATTTAGCAGTCACAGCCTGATCTCTGAAATTGCAAAGAATAAAATGAATGCTAACTTGAGGGGGGAAGGGGGAAATTTTCCCATCCCCTCTTGCCTCCCACTTTGCATCACTCACTGCAGTGAGCTCCAGTGAATAATATAGACTGATGCATTTGTCTAACACATGCTTTCATACTCATAGTGATTACGAGGGGGGAAAACCCAGAGAACAAATAAACCCCAAGGACTGTCTTTTAGAAAGTTCAGAGTGGAACATTTTCAAGAGTGGGTGTTTGCTGCAGGCCCCTGTGAGCTGAGGTCCTTTTTCCTTGCTCCTCTCATTCAAGCATTCATTTGCACATTGACTCTCCTGCTGTTACAGGCTCACTGAGCAAACAGCTAAGGAAATATAAAAGCCAACTGAAAGGAAAATACTTCTTCTCAGCCTGTATTCATTTAAGGGTACAGTTGCACGAGCACCAAGTTTCATGTCGGAGGGCAGATGCGGATCAAGTGTTGTGATCAGTTTTAAGAAATTCTATAACACTTCGTGGAACAGGATGTGGCCCAAAATTGTCAGATTATAGTAACCAGTGTGAAGCAAGGCAATGGACCTCACCAGTGGCGTGGTCAGAAAGTGTGACAGTTTTTCATCTGAGAGATGAAGTACAAAAGTATCTATTCCAGAGGCTATTATAACTCTCTTTGAAGGAAGAAAAAAATATATCCTTATTGAAAAAAAACCCATGGATTTCTCTTGAAAAGATCCTGGAATGATCTCTTCCTACCTTCTCTTTTTTTTTTTTTTTTTTTTTTCTTTTTTTCCTGGAAGCCATAAGGGTTAATACCATAACTGCAAATTAAAACTCGTCAAATTTGTTAAACTCCATTGTAGGACCTCATTAAAGTTTGGTTATTAAAAACACTTACAAGTATAATTACTGTTTTAAACAAATGCATTTATTAGAAATCAGCTATGTGGGGAAAAAACAGAAAAAATAAATCCCAAGAATTCCCTTTTGCAAAGTTCAGAGACAGTGACTTTTCAGAAAAGGAATTTTGCATTATTTGTCTCTTTTTTTTTTTTTTTTTTTTTTTTTTTGTACGCTGGCCAATTTCAACCAATGCCAAACAAAAGGCAGAAATCCCTATGAATTTCCAAAACCTAGTGTCTGAACAGGAAAAAGATTGAACACAGTGCCTGCACTGAGGGGAAAAGCCAGCAGAAGAGGGCTATTCAATGCTGGGCACTAGCCAGCAGGTCCATCAGCACATGTGAACTAGACAACCACAAGCATGTGGAGAGCTTGCATGGTTTTCTATGGCACATGAAAACACATGCTGAGGAGTTAGAATAATTCTTGGGTGGAGACAAGGGAAGTTAGCAGATAAAGCGCTGAAAGTTGAATCTGGGCTTATTGATTCTGCTTATTGCTCTTCTGCATGGAACCTGCTTTATTTGTGATTCTCTTTTGTATAGCCCGCACTCCAAACATCCATTAAAACAGATATGGCTGCAAAAGTATTTCAGGGCAGCGGTAAGAAGTCTGTGTACTTGTAAATAATAGCACACACACAAAAGATAAGTGTGATGCATATAAAGATCAATGATGTATGTTCTTGTACCTATAACTCCCCTTTTCGCCTAACAATCTTAGCTCTTTTACATATTCCCTATGATGAGCTTCATGGAGCAAGAGTCATACAGATCATCCCAGGGGCCTTTTCCAGAGCATGAGATACAGTTGAGGAAACTGTCCCCACTGAGAAAACATAAGCATCTGATCTTCTTCAGTTTTCTGAAGAAAGCTCAGCTTTACCCAGAAGCAACATATTGGTTCAAATCCATGTCCAATATCTACAGACACTGACTATCTGTGGTTAACCAAGTGTATCTATTTTTCACACAATGGGCTTGATTCTTCTCCTGAAGACTAACTGAATAAGACTTGGTTTCCACATCCTTGATCCTACAGATAGGACGTGCACAGAAAGAAGTGCTAAACAAAATCTGCATTATCTCTTTTACATGAGAGCTGAGGAAGAGAAAGCAGAAAAAGAAATAACAAAAAAAACCCTAAACAAAACAAGAAAGGAAAAATAAATAGGATGGACTAAGACTATTCCACAAATACCCAAAGGTATTTGGCTTCTGTTTCAACATGTACAATAGTTAGATACCTTCAGAGAATTGGGCTACAGTCACCCTCTGTGATTGTCTGCAGCAACTGCATTGCACGGTGTTTAGTTAGCTTCCTGGTATGCATCTCACAAAGACCGAAACCAGACAAGACTATCTAAGACTGTAAAGATGAGGATCGGGGTCTTCCTCTTGTAAACTCTTAGGTGACTGTGTAACTGCTTATTTGAAAAACAAAACAAAAGCCAAACAAAGAACAAAAACCAAACAAAACGCCCATGCACAAAACAGCACTACAACACCAAATGACAGAAAGACCAAAGACCTCTGATGTATGGAGAATGCCACATTCATGTCAAGTCAGCAAAGCAGGTGTGTGCCTGCATACAGCTGACTGTAGAGTAGCCTTTTTATGTTTGTTTCAAGGTCCCTTTCAAAGGAAAGATTTTGATACAACTAACTTAAGAGCACATGATGCATCAAGGGAGGAGCATGTTAGCAGGACCAGGGAAAAGCTGGCAGTACGGTAGTAGAAACAGATAGTCTGCAGTGAAAAACTCTATTATGATTAAGAGAAAGCATTGTTAATAGGGTTACATTTCTAAAGGAGGAGTTATGCAAAAATCAGCACAAACCTGAGTAGTTATTAAAAACGTGATTTAAGTGATCAAATTAGATTGAAAGTCATTGTTTCTCAGCTGAGACATGAGCACCTGTCCTGGTTTCAGCCAGGTCAACCCCTTGGATTTTGGAGCCAGGGATACAGAATATCCGAGGCCTACTCCAACTGAAAAAGGAGATATTGGCCACATGTGAAGGGGGTTGAGCAGCTTCAGAAGTGATTGGCACTGAAGCACAGCTCCTTCTGGCACCTCGACTACCAGTGCTGGGCCACATGTTCAAAGGGAGAGCCCCCTCTACACATCATGCAATCAATGCTACGCGGAATAAGTGGGTTGCACTGATCACCCAATGAGCTTGAATAGGAAACCCCAGTCACCCAGGAATCTTGGAAGTGATCACAGACTGGCCAGAGGGCAAGGATTTCGGAACATCACCAGAGGAAGAGGTGACATGTGCTGCAGAGGCCCCACCATATAATCAACTGCCAGATAATGAAAAGCGATATGCCCTGTTCACTGATGGATCCTGGCACATTGTAGGAAAGCATCTAAGATGTTGCAGAAGCCACTGAAGGACAAGGTGAATCAAGTGAGTTTGCAGACGTTAAAGCCATCCAGTTGGCTTTAGACATTGCTGCAAGAAAAGTGGCCAAAGCTCTACCTCTATACTGACTCATGGATGGTGGCAAAGGCCCCGTGGGGGTGGTTGCAGCAATGGAAGAAAAGCAACTGGCAGCGCAGAGGCAAACCCATCTGGACCGCCAAATTGTGTCAAGACGTTGCTGCTCAGGTAGAGGAGCTTGTTGCAAAAGCACACCATGTAGATGCTCATATACCCAAGAGTCAAGTCCCTGGGGAACATCAAAACAACCAGCAGGTGGACCAGGCTGCTAAGATTAAGGTGGTGCAAGTAGATCTGGACTGGCAATGTAAGGGTGAATTATTCCTGGCTTGGTGGGCCCATGACACCTAGGGCCACCTAGGAAAAGATGCAACATACAGGGCTTGTGATCAAGGGGTGGACTTTACTATGGACATTATTGTGCAGGTTAATCAGGAGTGTGAAACATGCTGCAATCAAGCAAGCCAAGCAATTAAAGCCTCTTTGGTATGGAGAACAATGGCTGAAATACAAATATGGGGAGGCTTGGCCGATTGACTATATCACACTCCCACAACCCCTCCAAGGCAAGCGCTATGTGCTTACAACGGTGGAAGCAACCACTGGATGGCTGGAAACATATCCTGTGCCACATGCCACTGCCCGGAACACTATCTGGGGCCTTGAGAAGCAAGTTTTGTGGTGACATGGCACCCCAGAAATACAGAGTCTTTTTGAGTCAGACAACGGGACTCATTTCCAAAAGAGCCTCATAGACTCCTAAGCCAAAGAGCATGACAGTGATTGGGTGTATCACATCCCCTATCATGCACCAGCCTCTGGGAAACTGAACGGTACAATGGACTGTTAAAAACTACGCTGAAAGCAATGGGTGGTGGAACCTTTAAAAACTGGGATAAACTTATAACAAAAGTCACCTGGTTTGTCAACACTAGGGGATCCACCAATCAAGCTGGCTCTGCCCAGTAAAAACCTTTACGTACTGTAGAAAGAGATAAAGTTTCTGTGGTGCATGTAAAAAACATGCTGGGGAAGACAGCCTGGGTTATTCCTGCCGTGGGCAGAGGCAAACCCATCCGTGGGATTGCTTTCGCTCAAGGACCTGGGTGTACTTGGCGGGTGATGCAGGAAGATGGAGAAGTCCGATGGGTACCTCAAGGAGATCTGATTTTAGGTGAAAATAGCCAATAGTTTGAACTTTATGATGTTATTTGCTATAGTATACTGTATATAATAATTTCTATAATACATATTGTATATAATCATGTATATAGTCTTATAGCATACTGTATATAATCATGTATATAGTTGCATTCTGTATCAAAGGTATTACAGCAAGAATCACCCAGATCAATGAAGAGTGAACTCTGATGAAACTAAGAAAAGGGCAGCAGTGATGGACTGATTTCAACAATGGGCGCACAGACAAGATCAGCATCTTCAACCTGCAACCGTGGACAAGAGACAGATGAACTCTTATGAAACCAAGAAAAGGGCAGCAGTGATGGACTGATTTCAACAATGGGCGCACAGACAAGATCAGCATCTTCAACCTGCAACCGTGGACAAGAGACAGACACCAGCCACACCACATGCACCGACTATAAGCTCCAAATGCAAAGTGCAACAATCCAATACCACACATCATCTCTCCTGCCCTGAGAGACTGTTAAGACAGATGGAACCCAAAATCATGAACTAATGAACTCAATAAACATTTTGTAGGGATGGCCCATGGACTAAGGGAATGGTGTCAGCGTGTATATACATTATAGACGTAAAAGTAACACTGATTAATTGGAAAGTGTGAGACCTGAGCGTGGATAATGTCCCAGTTTCAGCCAGGACGGAGTTAGCTTTGTGTTCAGCAGCTCCTGTGGTTTGGATTTAGCAGGTGCAGAATGGGGATGGCACTGCTGGTGTTGGTTGCTGCTGAACGATCAAGGACACTTCGCAGTTTCCCAAGCTTTGCTGATGTGCAGGTGCAAAACTTGGGAGGGCACAGCCAGAATAGTTGATCCAGACTGGCCAAAGAGAGTGTAACAATTGCCCTCCTCTCTTCTGGTTCCTTGTTTGGTTCATGTTCTGTTCATGTTCCCTTCTTGTTACCTTATTCTTGGGTTGTGGTTGTTGGGTTTTGGTTTTTTGTATTTTGGGGGTTTTTTTTGTTCGGGCTTTTGTTTGTTTGTTCGTTTGTTTGTCACGATCTCTTTGGAACTTGCTGTTCTGGGGTGGCTGCAGGGGAATACCCCTGCTCCCTCACTGCTGCTCGGGATGACCTGTATCAGTCATCAGGTGGTGAGAAATTATATATTCTATTATCCTCATATATCATTATTATAATTAATATACTTTTATGTTGTGGTTGTTGGGTTTTGGTTTTTTGTATTTTGGGGGTTTTTTTTGTTCGGGCTTTTGTTTGTTTGTTCGTTTGTTTGTCACGATCTCTTTGGAACTTGCTGTTCTGGGGTGGCTGCAGGGGAATACCCCTGCTCCCTCACTGCTGCTCGGGATGACCTGTATCAGTCATCAGGTGGTGAGAAATTATATATTCTATTATCCTCATATATCATTATTATAATTAATATACTTTTATCTTTTCCTTTGTTGTCCTGGTAAGGTGGTTTTTTCTCAACCTGCAAGTTCTCTCTCTCTCTCTGATTCTCCTCATCACCTCACTAGGGAGTAGGGGAGGGAGTGGCTGCATGGTCCAGTTACCATTTGGGGATAAACCAGGACAGCACCGAGCATGTGTTTGTTTCTACTCTATTACAATATGAATGAAAAAGACTGAACAGAAGCTGCTATTTCAGGTACCGATGAAATCAGCATGAAATCTATGGGGCAAAAGTAATGAAAAGCAAATGAAGAAGTGAGGAAGGAAAGTCGTGTAAATATCACAAATGGATGCCCCTTGCTGCTAATCCTTAAACCAGTACTCCAACTGTTAAGAAACAATGCAAAGCCACAATACATTAGGGTCAGATTTATCCCACCCAATTTCACTCACTTAGCATGTCTGGCAAAGGATACATATGTATATTGCTCTGTAGATAATATGACAGACATGTATCTGCTGAGGGTGGCAGCTTCCACTCTAAAAACAGTTGTCTGAGATACCAATGTGTCTTAAGCTGAGGTTCTTGGGTCCCTTCTTAAAGTCACTGAATGCCCTGATTCAGTCTTCAAACTGATACTGACCTGCTGGTACATCTTCAAGTTCAAGGGGCTGCTGAACATTCATTAAAGACACTCATTTCTAGGACTGCATATAAATGTACTTTTTTGTGAAGATCTTGGCCTCTTTTTTGAAAGCTAACTACAGTATGAGAAGATGTAATACTTCAGACTTTTTTCCCTGGTAAGTAAACTCCGATATTAGACCCAACACTCCGCTCACTGCATATTTATTTTCCTTCAGCAGGGTTGCTGACATGAAATGGGGTGTATAGAACAATTATTTCAGTAAAAGTTTCTGCACCTTGTTAAAAATTAAGAAAACGATTGCATTTAGCAGTTGGTTGGGAGCTGTGCTAGAGCAGGCCCTGACTTTGCCTCCTGCTGTGCATGAGCAGTCTCATGTGTCCCTTCACCTTTCTGTGTCCCAGCCGCTGTATTGGTAAAACAGAGACAGGCTGCTCCGCGTGAGCTGGGGTTGAAAGGCTTAGGAGAGCCCTTGAACTCCTCAAGCAGGAGCTTGCCGGTTTTGTCCCCTCCCAGGTCTATGTCCCAGCCTCTCCCCATGTTGTACAGGAAGCTTAGGAGACTAACTCAAAGCCTGTGGTTTTCTGTGCACAAGCAGGCTCCAAACGTTAAATATTGATACATCTACACATCCATATCTGCAATATCCACTGTCTGCACCTGCTTTCTCTCAGCAAAGAGTGCATGTGTTAATGAGATGTGGAGGGGAGAAGGGGCAGCTCTCATGGCACACACATCGTTCCTGTAGCCAAGGGCTTGAGAAGCATTGTGGTAAAGTTAGTCATCTTTATCCACAATTCAGACTTTACAAACTATTAGAGAACTCCATAATCATACCGTCTGTTTCATCTGTGGATGTATCACATGCAAATCAACATTCTACTCCAGAATCCTTTGAAAGCAGCCTGTGATTAGTGAGCCACACAAGAGGCAGTCAAGCCCCAGGCCAAGTATCATTAGCATTCAACTTACCCAGTGCTGAGAAGCAGTAATAGGAAAACTACTTTGAGCACTTATTAGCTGTCTTTTTAATAAGGAAACAGAGAGATCATACATCTCATCTTCTTGCACTAAGCTTTTGCCACAGCACAGAGGCAGTGTACACTGGTGTTAAAAAAAAATGCAAAATGAGCCTTATACAACATTAGAACACCAGAGATCACCAAATAGCCACAGATAGGGCTGTGGGACTCTAGCCCACAAAACTGTTCTCCAGAACACAGCCTTCAGTGGATATAAGCCAGCTACCCAGACCAACAGCCCAGGAAGCCACAGCAAATGAGAACTACAAAGAAGGGAAAAACTTGCCACAGGGCAGTTTTTCCATCCCGCCCTAAGAATGGTGGAAAACTGCAGAAGCAACAGGCTTTCTAACGATACCTCAAGGATGATCCTACCACCTGCAGAAGCTTCTGTGGGAACAAATGACTTTCTGAGCTGGCTCATGCTCAATACAGCTGGTGATCCTTCCTCTCAAAGCTGGAGACACTGAGTATATAACACACATGTACATACCATATCAGTGCGCAGAAGTGAGGAAGCATCTCCTCTCTTAACAGGGAGGAAACTTCTACCATCAATGACAAAGTTTCTACCTTGCATCTCAAAGCTGCTGAGTACCAAAAAGTTAGAATATCTCATTCAAGGAGTGATTTCAGGCAGGGTTCAGCAAAACACCAGGTTGCTACACTGCTTGGACACAAACTTAACACTAGATTTCCCAGTAGTGCTACTGAGGTCAGTATGGTTACTCCCCTGTGTGGCATCGGGCATGTCCTTTAGTGGCTTTGGTTGAAGCTTTGGCTTCCATTTCGCTGTAACTTACATTAGTGCAGCAAGTGGGTTTAGCAGGCCTTCAAGTAAAGCAGGAAGAACCTTACACCGGCTGTCTATTTTTGCCATTGTTTTTCCCTGGGTTGCATGGTAAATGTAAGATGAAATAACTAAACCAAAAGGAACAAAGAATGTGCATGTATATAGAAGTAAACCTAGCAGTGTGTTGTCTTCCTGCAAGACCTACAGACTGTTCTTGATGTTACAGACCAGCTATTACAGCCTAGGAATCAAGTATTTGAGCTCAGTTCTTAGCTCAATCTTAATTTGCCAGAGGAATCCTAGGGATTTGACTTCCATGTGCTGCATTTCCCCATGCAAAGCAATTTACATTGATGCTATCAAGAGTTTGGAAAACTGGAAGTAACCAGCCAAGGTGAGGCCTGGAGGTAAGAGCAGCCGAGACTTCAGACTCGCATGAACGGGCACTTGCTCCAGGCTTTGCACTAACAGCTATTTTACACCACCACCTTACAGTCTCATACATCAGTGCTTACCTATTCACAGCGGGCCCCGGGTGGGTCTCCACAGGCCTAGCAAAGCATGGCTTTTTCTACTGGTCACAGAAGTGCTCCTGAGTGTAAAGCACAAGAGATTTCTGCTCAGAGGCTCTGGGCAATGATGCCAGCTCAGATGCCGCTTCACACGTGGCCTGGAGGTCCACAGCTTGCCTGAAAAATATTTGCAGGCTCAAAATTGCTGCCACGTAGCAATGCTGTCCAGTAACTCAGACCACCTTACTGCAACATAGAAAGGACACCTAAAACTGGGTAACAGGATTAGCACAGACCTCAAAAAAAAAAAAAAAACAAACCACTTCTGATAGAGGTACAACTGGAACAAGTTGACAGACCTGTTATCAATACCAAGTTTACATGGAAGTGCAATGAACTTTTTTTTTTTTTCTTTCTTATAAATTGTGCCTCTCTGCCTGGTTACTTTCTTGGGCTCCATTCTTTATGCTAGAAAGACCACACCACCAAAAAAAAAAAAAAGTAATCCAACTTTATAAACTATGATTCCTCTTTGAAACCACTGTATTTTAGTTATGCCTGACTGGCAGCAGGACTAGTGGATCTGGCTCTGTATGTAAAAGTGTGTTCACTCTTCCCCCTCCTAGCACACAGTGGTATCAGCTTTGGCCATATCAAATCACAGAAACAACATAAAGTTTTGACAAGCCTCACCACACATAGGAAATAGGAGTGATATCCTTCCAAAGCTATGCATTAAAGTGACCAACAGTCACTATGGAAAAAGCCAAGGCGTTCCTGTTTCCATCATCCTTTAGCTCACAGTTCCCCTTTTAAGTGGTCCATTGGTCAAAGAAGTAACTCTGAAGGTTACTCTGTGCCTCTGTGGTGCAGCTCAGCTACAGTTCTCTAAATCGAGGTGTGAAAGGACAGGAACGTTTATTAAAGGTTTCCACTACAGAACACGAGCTCTCACTTTTTGCAGCTTGAAATAAACCCTACTCACAACACAGAAGCAAGTGCAACCACAGCAGGGTTTGAGCAGGAAAAGCCTTCACAGGGGGGCTAGTGAAGGACGGGTAGGGGAAAGGAGGTGGTTCTCTGTCACCAGAAAATGTACTGCCACTCATTTTTTTCCACTGATAGTCAGCCCCCCCATGACGCCCCAAAAGTGAACACAAGAACTGACCACTGAATGACAATATATAAACTCTGTGGAAGGGGGCTGACAACATCCACTTTCTTCTGTGCCTTGACAAAGAAGCTACCAGCAATGAAACTCCACGCTGCAGCTATCCTCGTCATCTTCTGGCTTGGCGTCTTCACTGTGCACACGGCAAAAGGTAAGTTTACAACCCAAGAGGAAGACAGGAATTGCTCCATATTGCACAAGTGGTCTGATGAGCAGGATTCATTCTCAGCTAGAGCTGATTCATAAGATAAAGCTTGCTAGAAATCTAGATCAGAACTGCAAGAAAGGCAGCTCTATGGGAGATTTCATCCAATGTCCTGTCAATTAGTGGTTGGCTTCTGCCTTAAGGCAAGGAGAGTTTCTGTGCCTTAGAACACTTAAAGGGTTTCTGTGCATTATTCTCTTAAAATCATGAAATCTTGAAGACACAATGCCTTTTTATCTCACTGATGCCATATAGAAATTGTTCTATAGGTTGATAACATTTTATGAAAAATATTTCTTGAATAAGATGTACTTTTTTCTTTTCCCTATTCTAGAGATACTACTTTTCTATGTATTTTTATTATATTTTAATTTGTCTTTCTCTAGCTATATAGCCTTAATCCCTCTAATGTCTCCATTTTAAAGAGTTCTTCCAGTTCTATATCACATATTGCCTATTTGCTTGTTTCTATCTAAATATTTTAGTACAGACAGGCAAACTATGAACAAAACCAGCATAGGAGAGCAATGGATTTATACAATGCCTTCTCTCTCTCTGATTTCATACAATTCAACATCTTTTTCAGACAATTTATGAGTACTAAGATGAGCCATGTTTATTAGCCATGCTTTAAATACATTTGTCTACAGTGATGTTTAGGTCTGTGACTTTCGGATTAGGCTATGTGTACATGCAAAAACATGAACATACACACATAAGCACGTCGTCTTATTCACAATCCGATTCACACAAACAAGCACATAAAAATCACAGAAAACACTCATAGGCAAGCCATATGCAAACCCACAAAAATATGCAAAGAGAAACATGCAGAAAAGGCATCTTCACAAAACCACACCAAAACCAAACTGAGACCTGCTAAGCATTCACAAGATTATGTAGCTACACACTGAGCATGTTGACCTAGTGCCCCTAGAGTTAGATCATACTACATTCTCATATGTTGATTAACACGACTGCTATTAATCTCAGCAACATGTGGCTTCATATCACAGACTGCCAGTTTGTAATGTCATTCTCCAGGTTGTATAATTTGCCATAAATATCACCAAGCCTGAAAAAGCACACTGAGGCGGTGTGCAAGGAGTAGAAAATGGATTAGAAAGAAAAATGACAAGGAAAAAAAAAACAAAAACAAAACAAAACAAACAAAAAAAAAACAAAAAACAAAACACAAAAAACAAACAACACCCACCATAAAAAGGGGTAGTTACAGGTGCAGAGCAGTTTGGTTTTGTTCCCAGGCTTAGAGAAGGTCTGCTGGTATACACGGTATGCATTGCCTGGAGATAGTTTAGTAGTAGAGAGAATATTTCCAGGACTAGTAAGAATTGCTTGATCTTTGAGCTCTTTAATGCCACATTTTGAAAACCAATCTGAGTGAGGCAGTAAAATACATATTTGTAATGAATCATCAAAAAATACATCACATTACTCGTGACTAAAGCAAGATCAGAAGAGATATTCCTTCAGGCAAACAAAATCTCAAGAATTAGCAAGTCTGCCAGTACCCGTGCACTGGCTATGCTACAGCTTCTCCAAAGGCTGATGTGTGTTTGCCCCAGCTATTCCAATTATTTCAAACAAAGAAAAGCTCACAGATAATGAGATTATGTGAAGCAGGTTTTATATTTAGCAAGTTGTACCTGAACAGATCTTGGACTTTTCTCTAGCCAGTTTCTCCATAAATTCTTCAAGAACAAGTACAGGAGAACAAGTGAGGATTAGTATCTTAACTGAAATAGCAATAATGCTTTAGAAATGGTAGAATGCATCAGAAAACATACCTTAAGCTCTCTTGTATAACTGGTATTCTGGCTGTACATCTCATGAGACTCCCATGTTCTACTCATAACTGAAAATCTACTGGAATTCATAATTTATTAAGTAATTATGCCTAAATATGAATTGACTGCCATGTCATTTATCTATTTGTCCCCTTCTAGGGAGCATTGGAAGTCAGTCCATGCGCAAAATCCGTTGTGTAACTCTGTCTACACAGCACCTGAACATCCGAAATCTTGTTGGCTATGAAAAGCAACAAGTTCCACTAAATGCCATCATGTAAGTATCCAGCACAGAGTTCACCTTCAGACTCGCCTATGCAAACACACTACCACTGAAAAGGGAAAGGGCATCAAAAGACCTTTCATGGCCCAGCTCACTAAATCTGGCTAGTTCAGGTCACCTTTCCAGTTCCCCCATGAAGCAGTCACCTGGCAGCTGAGGGGTGGGGCTCAGAGAGCTGGGAGAACACTGGCAGAAATCTCACTGAACAGCCAGGTCTTTTGTGCCCAGAAACTGAGGGAAAATCTCAGCAAGGAGTCAGGGTGGAGCAGATAGAAGCCCAGTGGACTGAACTGAGTCAAGGGGAAAGATCATCCGGAAGAGTCTGGAGTAACTCGGACTCCTGCTGGGAGCTGTGTTTGGTCTTTTGATCTCACAAGCATGCATTTTTACCAAATCTGGGATCTGCTCCTGGGAGGTAAATGTGTATCGTGATTTCATGGAAAATCTCAGAATACCTTTTTTTCAATATCAGTATGTAGGCACATGACAATGTATGTTACATACATGTCCCATAAACAGGGAACTAATGTTGCTAACTGCTGTCATTCCGAGTAACAACTACAAACTCTGGCATGTGATACGCTTTTACCACACTGTTCCTCATGTTCTGTGAAAAAAGGGGAACAGTAAACCTGGGTTTGGAGACTGGAATTTAATGGCTGCTTTGTTTGCTTTCTTTCTCTCTTCCTATAGGTTTATCACCACAAAAGGTATCAGGATCTGCGTAAGCCCTGATCAGAAATGGGTGCAGACTGCTATGAAGAAAATAGACCAAAAACGTACCACCAAAGGCAAATAATCCTTTCCTAGGAAAGCATTTAAGGCCAACTAAATGGAATCATCACCAGTGCATATAACGGAGAAGAAAGCCTTAGTATCTGCTTTTAATTCCTATTTCTTAATTGGCAATAAAATCTCTGAACAAACACACACTCATCAGAATCTGTTCATCACTAGGTGAATGTCTGCTGACGTACATAGATGGACTCTGTTACACTGTTTATTTTCTGAAATGCTTGTTAATATTTATTTACAACTGAATGTACATATCTTCTCGTCCTTGCTGTCCTAACCAGTATGGCGTTTAAGGGTGAATGGCAGAGAGTTTCACATACTGTAGGAAAGAATATGACTTCCCACAGAGCTGGATGAGTGCAGACCTCCGTTCTGACGGAGGTCAGAGTGTTCTGCATTGAGTTCTCATTTGAGAAGGTGATCATACCTATATAATGGTTACTCATACCTATATAATCTATAAGTAAACTAATCTCATACTTCAGGCTATCACCTGATCACTGCAATATTCAGAAGATGATCCTTAGGCCTTCTATCTTTACATGCAGCATTGCACTATTAGCTCAGTCCACGATGATGTATTGATACTCTCACCAAGGGATGACCCGGAGTAATTCAGGGTAACTATGAATGTAACCCTATTCAGCCTTGTACTGGGTAAAGACTTACCCTATCTACTGACTTCTGTGAAGTTACTCCAATTCAACCCTCATGTGAGACAAACCTGAAACAATTGTTTTACTTCTTCCTTTGCTTTTCTCTGAATAAGCAAGAAAAAACTATGTCTGGAATCTGTATTTCACAAGCTCATAGGAACTCTCTGCCCTAGAGAACTATGTATATATAAATGTCTTCTATTTTAAAAATTGATAAATTCTTCCAACAGAAGGTTTTGAATTTTAATAAAGTTACTATAAACCTGGAATCAAATGGTATGCTTGTCTGCTTGTATGTAATGCAGATATAGACTGTTGAAATGGGTACCAAGGTGACAGCACAAATCTGAAAACTTTTGGGTGCCAGCTAGAGCTGACATTGCTGCCAACTCATGACTCAGATTGTTCAAAAGCAATCTGATTCTGAGCTTTCTGCACCTTATTTCAGCTGTAAAGCTCATATTTCAGACAATACCTCTTCAAAAGTTCGGGTACTTACAAGTCAGACTTCATACAACCCTAGTATGATCCCCACATTATCAGAAGCAGACATGGAAGAGCTCTGGGCAGAGAGAGAAAAAACCTGGTGTCCGAGAAGCTTGAGGGGTGGAGAAGAGCTCCATGAATAAACTTCCTCTCATACTATTCATGTACGTAGACTGCACTGCTACTAAACCATGTGCTTTTCATCACAAATAAACTCAGTGATACACATGAAACTACAGCACTTCTGAACCACACTACAGAAATAAGATCACATTACTCTAAAAGCCAGTCTTTACAGCTCCCTGCTCTGGTCAAGGCTGCAGACAGAGTGTGTCTCCCAGGGCTCACATTTTGTCATAGTGTTGTATAGGGAAATGCATTTAGTTTTCCCTATGCAGGACAGGTTTTAAAGCAGTGCTACTGCTCAGGCAGGGAAGAGGAGGACGACTGTATGTGTCACACTACAGAACAGAGCCAAGACAGGCCACTGAGCTTCCATTACAGAGCGATGCTTCCTTACTGAAGTTCTTGATATCAACCAGACTAGAAAGAAAAAAAAACCAACAAAAAAAAAGTTGTTGCTACAAACTTGGTAAGAGTAGCTTTATGGGTAGAAAGAAACGTTGAAATAAGATGCTTCTAGACCATGGCAATATATAAACTGGTGTTCATTCATTTTGAATCGCCCATCTCAAGGCCTCAGTCACTCGTATTATAGACAACAGACACACTTCTGTTCCCTTCAGACTATCAGCAGGCTACAAAACCAGGTCACTGTAAAAGCATTTTTATGGTAAGCTCTCTCAGATGAATACCAGCAGCTTCCACTGATCAAATTCATCCAGGACCAGAACTAACTAACATGCTTTTGGCAGACAGAATTTTAATGCCTTTGCTCATACTCAGTATCATCTTATCCTGGAATTAATCTTGCTGAAGTGAATATAATTTTTTTTTTTTAATTAGGACTATCACAACCTGAAGATATATGAATTAACCATCACATAGCAATTAATATTTTATATCTGCTCATCCTCATCACAGTTCATAGAATGATTAATACTTAATAATTATATCTTGTTTATTATACCTTTCAAGGTAATAATCCTTGTGCACTTCTTGGGAGTTAATTACTACGGGCGATCATAATTTTTAAGAGTGAATCATCCTACTTAATAATTATATCTTGTTTGTTATACCTTTCAAGGTAATAATCCTTGTTCACTTCTTGGGAGTTAATTACTACGGGCGATCAGTGCTCTCAACATCTTTCTACTCAGCCACAAAACCCCAGGGACTTCCCTGTCCGTTTCTTACCCCAGTCCTTGCTGTGGTCCCAGTTATGTGCTTTTTCTGTCATCTCTAGCTGTGTATAATCTGGAAGCTTATCTGTAATGGCACTGCTCCTGCCTAGCACTTTTCCCTGAGGCTCTCAAAATGCTTTAGAAAGAATGGAAAATATGATTAAACCTCTTTTTCACACACAAACACAAAAGGAAAGTGCAAAATGAAGAACTAGAGTGCTGCTGTTGTGTTGGAGGCAAGAAAGAACCATAGTCTCGGTCTCTCCAACATCCTTAGGAAACATCTTGCTTAGAAAAACAGGAAGTTAGGCTCCAAGGTACATCTGAAGATCTGCGGCTGTGGTTGCACTGATGTCCTACCTGCACCTGGCTACCCACCATTTCTTCTCCAAGTGAGGCAGGGAGCAGGGGCCTCATGGTGACTGCTTCCCTTCCTGCTCATCTTCTGCTAGACTGCAGCCTGTAATATGAACACTGATTTCCTTTGACTCCTTTTGTAAGATCTGTGGGCCTCTTTGCCAGAAAGGACCCTCCAAGTACACGTCAGAGTAGGGAGCAGCAATATTTGAAACAAGCCAACCATTTCTCTTCTGTCACACACCACTCAGTTTCCAAAGGGACTGAAGAGATGTGCTGTGTTCCGATCTCTAGCACAGGGGAATGACAGCAGAGAGCACAGTGCGCAATGCCTCAACCTGTTTAAGTATTCACAGCCTCACTAGCTTCAACAGAGACAGACAGGACAACTACCCACCCCTTTGGACACGCTGACTTTTTGCATTAACGAAGTATCCTTCCTGGGCAATGACTTTACGTAGCTGCAGCCATATTCTTTTCACCCCTTATTTATAATTAAGGAACTAAAAAGTTAAAAGTTTACAATGACAATCAGGTTTTCCAGAAACTGATGCTATAACATTCAATCCCTATCCCCCAGTGATGAGCTGGGATAGTCCTTGTTTGTTTTTTTACATGCCTTCTGACTATGATTTGTGCTTTGCTTTACACTAGAGGTTTTCATCAGCTGATCACCTATTTTAACAGATTGCTCAAGATCCTACATGGAAAGAAGAGAAGGGAGGAGGACTGGGTACCTGTGTACAAATATTAATGCATCAGTGATGCTATTTTGCCAAACATTTGTACATGGCATGACATGTTAATTCAGCAAATACAAATATTTTCTTCTCTCATCCCTGTGGAACAATGCACTGCATGGATTTTTGGAAACCTAAACCTTCTACTTTAAATTGAAAATTAATTCATTTCTTAAGACAAATTATTGGGGTTTGCTACAGAAAATGCTAATTCAAATTTTATGGCAAGCCAGTACAGGAGAAGGTGAGGGGAAAGGTAGGGGGATAACAAATAGGAAAGGAATGACAGGGAGTTGTTTCAGGAGAAAGTGGTATGAGGTAGCTGCCATTACGTCCTTAATAAGTCACAGTCTTTTAGCAGCTCTCTTGCTCCCTTGAGTTATCATCTCTGCTCTGTGGCACGTGCGCTAAGGTAAGTTGCTCATCACCTTGGGGAAACAGAAGCCTAAAAGATGTGCCAGAAACCTGGAAGACCCAAGCTATAGTCTTCCACTAGCAAATTTTTAGGAATCAACAAATTGAAAACATTTGAAATTACAACGCTGCAAGTGGTTGTCAGGGCAATTCAGAACACAAATTTTAGCTGGGCATTTGATTTGAACAGCATGACAAAACAGTACATAGCGCGCTCTACGATCAGCACCACCACTGCTGCATGCCTCAGTGAGCCCATCCACTCTCTAGGTACATCTAAGGCCCTTCCTGCACCAATACCTGACCCGTTCTGAGGGCACCCTTCTGACTCCCCTTACTGCCTACCATGATGCCTGTGCTCTTACTAACACTGAGATCTATTTCTCTCTGCCACTTCTCACCCTGTGCTATCCACCCACTACTTATATTTTGGTTAGGAGATCTGAGAAGAAGGAAACAGACCTGCCAGGACAAGTCCTCCAAGAGGCTGCCCAGAAGATTTTAAAAAAAAAAAAAAAAAAAAATCTGCTGTCATGTCGCAGTTTAACTTCCCCTCTTTTCACATGATGGTTAAAGGCAACAGAGAGAGGGGAAACTGTGCAAGAGCTAATGCCAAAGCAGAGAAGAAAAACCTATTTCACATAATCCTTCTCACCCTTTAGCCTAGAAAACATTAAAACAACTGAACCAGCAGGTTCAGACTGACAAAAACTGGTGTTTCCCTATTTGTACAATATACCTTTGTGTTTCTATGTTCCCAATAGGAAGGGAAGTACTGCAAAAAAACTCTTCTACTAATAATTTCACCATCATTAGAAATAGGATACATCAGCCCATAAAAGACCCCATCTAGAAAATGACTAGAGCAAACCATGGACACATTTTCCAGCACCTGATCTCCAGGGAGTTTTAGAAGCCTGTGTTATGAAACAGTGAATAACAATCCCAAAACCAAGCATGGGATTGCAATTTAAATAAACCTTCTAACTTTGTGAGACTCATTTGAGACATTTCCAGAGCACGCGCTGGTTCAAGGCCTGCTTATTTCCCCTACTCTATTCTTTTAAAGATACCACATAAAATAGGGTTGGCACAGCAGGCCCTTTCCTGGCATCCTTCCTGTCTGGCTATGGCTTAGAATCAAAGAGTCTATACCAAATTATTACACGTTTGTTATGCAAAGAAAAAGGCTGGTCCTGTCACAAGACACAGGAAAAGGACTCCAAAAATACAAGCTCATGTCCTGCTCTACTAATGACTTAATTGATCATTTTTGTGCAGTGGCTGTCACTTGATTTGGGCTAATTACACTGTATCATACTGAATATTTTTTGCATTAAGCCCTTAAAAACTGAAGGAAAAAAACTTCCAAAGCTATTTAGAAATCGTAACACCTGAAACAAATCTGATAGCTTTTTCATTCCCTCTGGGTTTCAGAGCCTTTTAGTTCTACTCTGAGGTTACACTTTCCTCAAGAACCATTAGGTGAAGAAGTGTTTGTTGTAAGAGTAACCACAACTTGGAGTTTTCCTGAAAGACTGGTGTTGGACAGAGTAACAGTAAGGGCGCAGATATCTGTGTGCACTCATGTTTGTGCACACATGCAAATATATGTGCAAGACGAGGCTTCTGTAGGCTTGTCAGTGGGGAAAACACCTCCTTGTTTCCTGCCATCTGCTGCCTAGTGTCCATTGTGGTGCCACCTCCAACGTGCCCGCTGCTCTGAGACCATTAGAGTTACCCTGATATTCCCCAGTAGGACAACACTGACCCACAAAAAATCTCAAGTGATAATTGCCTCTATAAGCAGTGTGAGAAGAAAGCAGCACTGTTAGGGCTCCAGCCTACCTCCAGGGTCATCCTAACCCTACAACAGGAATTGCCATGCTATGAGCTGTTGATTCACCTGGTACTATCCTTGAGGTGCTTTTCATGATGTGCTGGCCAGTTCAGGTTTGATTTATCAAGGCCTTCTAGCATGAGGACCTCTCATGAGGGAGACCTTGTCTGCTCAGAAGGACCTGCTGTAATGATGCCAATCAAGTTAAGCAATTAAATTGACAAAATATTGCAGATCTCCATTTCTAGATTTTTATCACACTAGGAAAAAAGTGAAGTGGTAAGTACTTACTGGATAAAATTAGTAATGGGATTACAAAAAGTTACTCTAAGGGATATGATAAACTTCACTTTTTAAACTCAAACTGGTTGACTCCTCCCTGTTGTGACTACAAGTTCCGAGACTGTCTAAATTCAGTCTTCAAAACTGCAACCATAAGAAACAGCACTCAGAGAAAAATCTTGGAAGAAGCTTTGTGGTTACAGCTAAAGATTTTTAGTAGAACTACAGCTGTGTGGGGTTTTTTTCCATCTCAAAAATCATCTAAGAGATCTCAGGACTTCAGCTAATGGTCTGGAACAGCATGAACATATTTGCAAACTCTGTAAAACACATGTTTTGCCTTGAAGCCCCACAGACTTCCCCATGGATACCTAACAGAGCTCCTACTCCAAAGCGTGATTTGCAAGGTGACTTGCAGAGATGTTTATGTTCTGCAAGTGAAGGCATGTCTTCTATGCTTTCCCTCAGCCAGCCCAACCACTTTGTGGTACCAGCCTGGGCTCCCTGGAGGTCAGTAGAAAACATTGAACTTTTGGCAAGTTCCACTCCACAGAATGGGCGTGTGGTACCCCTTCCAGAGCTGCTTCTAAGGATACCATTGAGAGTAACAGCTGGCTTACACAGCCACTACGACTGGGGCACCTCATTCTCATTTCCATTAACAAAACTAGCTTTCCTTTGACACATGTTCTCTTTGTAGTGGTCTGTTGGTCAGAAAGTGTAATTCCGTGCTTCTGGGGGGCTCTTTACATACAATGTTCAAAATGTAGACAGCACAGTACAGCAGAAAAGTAGCTAAATTAAAACAGGGTAAAATAAAACTTAGTTCAGAGAACTTCAGCCACAACAGGGTTTGAGCAGGAAAGGCCTTCACAGGGGGCTACTAACAGATAATGGACAGGAAAGAGATGGTTCTCTGTCACCAGAGTTAAAATTTTATACTTATGTACCCCTGTCCCACTACTCCACTACCTTTTTTTGGCAAAACAAGGACCTGACAACTGAACGACAGTACATAAACTCCATTAAAGGAAGCTCACATTAATCGCTTTCTCCTCTGCCTTGCCACAGAAGCCACCAGCAACGAAGCTCCACACCACAGCTATTCTGGTCATCTTCTGGCTTAATATATTCACTGTGCATAAAGTGAGATGCAAATTTGCAAGCCAACAGTAAGAGGGCAATTCCCAACCACTTTGCACCTGCAGTCTGATGAGTTCAAGATTCATTCTCAGCCAGAGCTGATTCATGAGATGAAACCAGCACAAAATCCTTTTGAAGGCAGTTAGAGCATAACTTGCCTATATGGGAGATTCAGCTTCATGGTGGGCTTCCAACTTAGTGCAAGGAGAGTTTATGTGCCTTAGAAAACTATTATTTGCTCTCCTAACTATGAAATCTTGAAGCCATATATATAGATAACATCTTTTAATCTCACTGATGACTTATAGCAATGAGCTGAATGGGTTAATGACATTTTATGAAGATTCCTGAGTCAGTTTCAGATACAGCCGTTCCCTTTTTGCTGTGCATACTTGTATTTCACCTCTTATTTCTTCTCTAATCTATTTAGACCTAATCTAGTATCCTCATTTATCAGTTCATCATCCCTCTGACAATGTGTCTTACCTTTTTTTGGGTTCTTATCTTGGTGATAAATATGTTATAGATGTGAGGATAGTGGAAACAAACAGCATTCAAGAGAAAGGAGAGTACAGGTGCTTTATATAATGAAGATTCCTGACTTTGCACAGTTAAGACCACTGTTGCCCATTATTTACAGTGGTGATATGATGTAGCCTCAAATCCACAGACCATGCCTGCTGCTGAAGCTCTCAGGTGGTGTGCATAATCACAAATGGAAGAAAAACTTTTGCACAGACTTGAGAGTACAAAAATCATAGGCACAAACCAATCACGTGTAACCTCATGAAAACCCATCAAAATGCAAAAATTAAAGCACAGAAATTACACATTCACAATACAAGGGAATACCAAAACCAAGGGCGCCTATCTTTTTCTTTAAATGACCTATGCAAACCCTGAGGTTACTGCCACTGTTTTTGCTGCTTCTTATTCTCAGCGATTTCATGGAGAGTGGTTCTATATCCGATCTTCCTTATTCACAGCATTGTTAGTAGCTTTTCAGAGCCAAGTGCCTCTGTTTTCTGGGAGGGATAATTTGCTATAAAACATTCCCAGGTGGGGAGAGAGACATGCAGCAGAAAGTCTATGGAAAAACACCCTGGGATTTTTTGTTGTTAAGTACGAGGAATATGCAGAGGTGATAAGGCTGAGAGGGGTAACCAAGGTAGCTAATAGTTCTGTTGACTAACATGCTTAAGAAGAAAGATTTTGCCAAAAACAAAGTGAAAAAGAGACAAAAACCCCATGGCTTGGAGACTGTGTTGTGAGGATACTTTGCAAGGAATTTGCTGTTGGTTGCAAAGTGAGTTTGATTTTTTCTAAAAAGCCAGTATTAAAGGCACAGCAGGCAGCCATACCTTTTATGAGGGAAAAGAATTGCAAGGAGTAAAAATAGCACAGATGGATTAGTCCTTATCCTGAAAAGAAGAAATGGAGAGGAAACAACAGGCGAGAAGAGTAGTGGTAAAGGAGTGTGGAAGGTAGACAGAGGGAGAAAAGGAAAAAAAAAAAAAAAATCAGAAAAGTGAATGACAAGAGGTAAAACAGGACATAAATAGAATTATAGATGTGGACCTTTGTGCTCATGGCATTTCCTGGTTTCTCTCAGCAGGCTGGTTCTTGCAGCATGAGTTGAGAACATAGAATCATAGAATCCCTTGGTTGGAAAGGACCTTTAAGATCATCAAACCCAACCATGCCTAACCTCTACTAAACCATGTCCCTAAGCACCTCATCTACCAGTCTTATAAATACCTCCAGGGATGGTGGCTTGACCGTCTCCCTGGGCAGCCTCTTCCAGTGCTTGATAGCCCTTTCAGTAAAGAAATGTTTCTTAATATCCAATCTAAACCTCCCCTGGCATAACTTGAGGCCATTTCCTCTTGTCCTGTCACCTCTTTCTTGGGAGAAGAGACCCACACCCACCTCACTACAACCTCCTTTCAGGTAGTTGTAGAGAGTGATAAGGCCTCCCCTCAGCCTCCTTTTCTCTAGGCTGAACAACCCCAAGTCCCTCAGCCACTCCTCATAGGACTTGCTCTCAAGACCCTTTACCAGCTTTGTCACCCTTCTTTGGACCCTCTCCAGCATCTCAATGACTTTCCTATACTGTGGTGCCCAAAACTGAAAACAGCACTCGAGGTGTGGCTTCACCAGTGCCGAATACAGTGGGACAATCACTCCCCTAGCCCTGCTGGTTATACTGTTCCTGATGCAGGCCAGGATTCTGTTGACCTTCTTAGCCACCTGGGCACACTGCTGGCTCATGTTCAGCCAGTTGTCGACCAACACCGCAAGGTCCTTTTCCACCGGGCAGCTTTCCAGCCACTGCTCCCCAAACCTGTAGCGTTGCCTGGGATCAGAGTGACCCACATGCTCATAGATACTACCAGGTTCTTGGTAAGAGCTGCCCAGACTTTTAGGCTGTCATCTCCATCATAGCAAACCCTTAGTGCATTGTTCCTCTGCAGAACACACTTGTATGGGGAAGAGAGGAATAATGAGGAATAATGACTGTTCATACATTGCACGTAAGTATAATTAAATATACACATACTATATTTAAGTATACTCATGTGCAATGAACAGTTGGTATTCCTGTCTGGTTTTGCATGGAATACGTGATAAGAAATGAATTTAAAAGGTCTCGTAACATTTACAGTGAATCTGGGGTTAGAAACCAGAGGTGTAATGGCTGCCTGGCTTTGCTTCTCTTCTGCAGGTTCCTTACTACAGCACATCGCAAGATCTACATGAGGATGGACCTCCAATGCGTACAAGATGCTGTGGAAATATCAGATGAAAGACAGGTCAAAAAATGACCTTCCAGCAGAGCTGTGTCAGTCCTAACGGACATAAAAGGCAAGACAAGTTCCCAAACCCTCAGGCAAAGTCAGTCCAAAAACTACCTTCAAGAGCACACTAAGGCCCGCATTTCTTCCAAAGACCGTGCCCACTCCTGGTACTCCTCCCAAGACCACATGATCTTCCAAATACACTCCTAAAGCTCCATTCACTCCCAAGCCCGCTCTCTCTCCTAGCCTCAGATACTAGGATCTCTTTAGGAGATTCCCACTCCCAAATCAACTCCCAAGTCCACGTCCACTCCTAAGACCATTCCTAAAGTTATTTCCGCTCCTAACCACACAGTCTCTCCCAAACACACTAACAGCCGCAGTTGCTCCTAAATGCACTCATAAGCAACAGTGCAAACCTATAGAAGGTGACTTAAACATGGCACCAAATATAGCAAGAAACAGCAAACTAACCACCTGCACATTGAACTACTTGAAACTGCTACTCACTAGAGGCAACAAGAAAGTCGCTGAACACACACAAGCTCCATTCAACCCTACATCTCCGCTTGTATCTTCTGGGAATTAACTACTATATGAGGTTAATAGCCATCCAGCTGTAACTACATCACATGACAGGGGAATGTATATGTCATACTGGCCATCACCAGTTAGATGACAAGAAGGGATTTGAGTTCTCTGAGCCTTCAGAGCCCTTTGAGTAAATCCATGCTCACTGAATAAGACAAAACAGCTCCTTGAAGCCACAGCTTTATATTATTTCACTCCAGTAAAGAGCCCTGCCATGCAGCTGAAGATGACATTTGATGGTTGAGACTTTGCTGAAATTAAAAAAAAGTCTCAGGTAGACAAAAAAAAACCCATTTTGCAAGTTCATGTTCACCTTGGCAAACTATTGGGTTGAGAATACAAATAGCAAATCCTACAAAAATACTGGAAGATTTAACTGTTTCAACTGTCTATATTTGCATTTCCATTTAAATTTAACTTTTAAAATTATATTTTACATTTAATTTTTTTAAATGCTATTTTTTATCATTTAATCTATTTTTTATATGATGTTTAATTTAAAAATATCTTTTAAAGCTTGAAAATAAAATAAATCACAAAGATTAATTTCCTGGAAAATTAATTGAGTTTGTTTTTATGAAGTTTGCATTTTGGCCTAATTTGAGACCAAATGAAAAATGAGTACTCTTGCAAACCCTCCCAAATCCTGGCATTGATCCTAATATGGTGTGGGATGAGGTACTAAACATATTTGTCGTTACAACTAAGGAAAGAGATGTGAGAAGTCTGAAATCTGGCTGAGGAACAGAATAAGTTCCAGTAATTCACTTTACGCTTATCTGTTACTAAATTAGTCCAACTTAGCCCATACAAAGTAATAACAAAGAGAATTTTAGAGGGCAAGTACAGAGATGGAGGTGATCAGATATCTGAGGGTGGCAGAAACAACGTTCTGATTCATTTTTAAAGCCACTCGACATTTACACATATGACAAAGTGGTGGGCTGGCAAAAGGGGGTTAATGGAGGGGAAAATACATCAAATAGGGAAGCCACAACGAACAAAGCAATTGTTGCATGAGGGTGATTCGGGGAAGGTCCAACAAAACCTCATTTTTACTCAGATAACAACTGTGGAAATTATCTTGCATGGAGCAGCTTACTTCAGTGTTCAGTGCAGTGTCCTGATCCCTTCAAGGCACTGCCCTCAATAAAAACCAGACACCATCCTCACACAAGAGCAGGGAGAGGAGACGGAGGACGCAACTTATCTGCATGTTTGAATCCTAACTTAAAACAGTAAAGGATTATTTATGACCACCTACCACCTAGCCACCTGTTACACCTTTCAGCAAATGTTTAAGAGCTGCCCTGGGCATATACATGGCTGCTTTGAACTTGCTGTAATATAATTAGCTCATCCCTTAAAGAACTCCGTAAACAAAGAAAGAATACCCTTAAACCTAGGAAGCTTGCAATTCTAGGAGTCAATTAAAAGAATATATTTAACAAATTGACTAACCTACAATTTTTGTGTTACAAATTTGAAGAAGCTGCTAAATGAACTAAGATCCTCTGGGGAATATGAACTCCCTTCGTATACAGAAGAACATCAAAGGGGGGGACGGGAAGTCTGTACTACTGTAGTCTAAGCCCACCATCCGATGGTGGAGCTTGGAGCAGAGCACTACCACAGCTTGTGCAGCCTTACACTGTATGGGTTTTTCCCCTCTCCCTTCTATTATTTCAGATTAAATTTCCCATGAACATAGTTCCCTATCTACCCTTGCCGTTTCACGATAAACAAAAAAAGCCCTATCCTGTACTTCAGCTGGCACAATGAAGGCTAGTTCTAAGGGCTCCATGAAGGCTCTCTTTTGGTCTGGCTATACCCACCAATCTGCTCTCTTGGGGCTTGCTCTTGCCACCAACAGCTCCGCCTGTGAGGACCGCTCTAAAGGAAGAGGGACCCGGAGACAGCTTTCTAGAGTACAGTGAACACGTCCAAAAGTAGTCATCTTCCAAGTCTCATAACATTCTTTAAAATGCTGCCAGACTCTTTTTTTAAGCTCTAAATCTTATGGACAAAACATGCAGTCCTATTTATTTCTCAAATTCTCATCTGTCAGTTCAGCTGTGATTCTGGGGCACAATAAAGTCCTTCTGCCTGTTCACTTGGTGTGATTTATTACTTGGCAAATGCCAGTTATGGCTTCTTGCTCATTTCTGTGGCAGACAAGTGTTGTTGGTACTCTTGCAGTCAAGTGGTAGACAGATCTAGAAATACTCACTCAGTCCAGCAGCACCATAGAATCACTATCCTTTTACTCAAGCAAAATTCCCTTTGATGCTAACAGAAATTTAGCAGAATACAGATGAAGGACTTGCAGAATTTAGCCTGGTAGTTTTAACCAGCCAAAAAATCATGATTGCTTTAGCTGATTATTTCCATGGGAATTATTTTCTCTGTTGCTCAAATGGGTTACTGGAAAGCGTTTCCACACTTTGGAAGAGCTGATTCAGGTATGACTGGGGGTTGGAGGGGAGATGGTGTGTGTTAGTCTGAGATTGTTTGGATCGACTAACCTTTAGCTCCTTTTCTTTGCCAAGTTCTCACATGGATTTATTCAGCACTGCATGAATGACTGCCTTTCTCCTTCTGCTCCTGGGTGGTATGGGCATCCACAGTTGCACAAGATTCGTGTTTCCTCCAGCCAAAGCCATCCTTCCAAGTCTCCAAATGCAAGCTGGAACAGTCAGTGAGGAGTCAGTGATCCTCCGCATACAGCTAGGTAAGACAAGAAGGCAAAAGAGCTGCCAAGAATGAAATAATACTACATGAGACTGCATTTTTATGTGAGCAGCTCCATCTCTCTTTCCTGGCCTCAGATCAAATCAGCTAGAATTACAGAGCTAACTGTAACCCAGTTATAAACCTATGCCAGACATGCAAAGGAATGTCGCTCCATACTGTAGGCCAGATTCTTTGATATAAAACACAGATGACCTATTAACATTCAACTTAGCTGACAGACATATTCCTGCAGTTTAAACTCAGAGATTACCTTTTAGTTCTTAATTCTGAAAACACTCATTGAACAGATTTTAAGTTAATAGCTTTCAAGAAAAAAGTCCAAGCACCCAAATAGATGCCTGCCAGCACACTCCATTACTTGAAATTGCTAGTGAAGCTCAGTCTTGCTAGGGGAAAAAGGTGTGTGCATTTGGGAGGCACAGTGACTATCAAGGTGTTCTGGTTTCAGCCAGGACGGAGCTAGCTTTGTTTTCAGCAGCTCCTGTATTTTGGATTTAGTATGTGAAAAACAGTGATAGCACGCTGCTGCTGTTCTTTGCTGCTGAATGGTCAAGGACATTTCGCAGTTTCCCAGGTTT
>KL263778.1:0-10829 GCA_000699545.1 Podiceps cristatus
TTTCCAGGGAAATGAAATGTAATGAACAATCCTCACTTTAAAAAACGACAGCGTAGAAACTTTCCAATGGTAAGTGTAGCTAAGACTGGAGCAGGTTGCATATGGCTTCTATATCAGAGAAGGTGTTTCAGAATGGGCTGGAGGTTTTCTTATTTCTTCCATCTCTCTAAATAGCTCCAAGATAACTCCATAGATAAGGCACGGTTATGTGGTTTGCAAGAATTGCTAGTTCCACGACATTATTTTATTCCATGTAATATTACTTTGTGAGGGGTAACCTCTGTTAAGAGTAAGTTAGCAAAGTAGAAATGCAGAACGGAAATGCCATAGGGGAGAGAAATCAGGGAAGAAGAGCTGGAGGAAAAAGATCAGCCCAGAGGAGCAAATTTTGGCGATCAAACCACTACTGAGCAGCCTGGCACACCAGCAGAAACGGAGGCTTCTCGTAGCACGTGGAGAGACTGCTGTGTTTTGCCAGTTTGAGCTTCTTTGATCAAGTAGGGTGATTCTTCTCAGAAGTTAACACTGGTTTAGATGCGTTTAACACACAATAGCTGTACTTAACAAAAAGACTAGCTGCCTGTTCTGGTGCAGTGGTGTCCTTTTTTTATGTAGCCAGGCATTCCTCTTTCTCCTTCTATTTCTGAGTGTGTTTGTAGGCTTCAAACCTTTGTCTAAGGACTATAAGAGATGGTAGGAACAGCAAGAGTTCACATATGAAAAGGGTAAGAGTTGTATTTTCAAAAACTGCCCAAAAGCAAAGGGGATTTTATTAGTTGTAAGCAGCATAACAAATTATTCCCGTCAGCAGCCTCTAGTTACAATGTCACAGCCAGCTGCACCGTTTTAACCTGTGTTGAGCATGAAGATGTACAATAGATGGATCGATGTCAAGCACTTGAAGAAGGGTTCATACGAGTATTTTTAGACTTCCATGCAGTCTCTGCCATCTATTTGACAAGCACTTAAGACCACAAGATTTATGAAAACATGCTCTAGAGCTATACCTCATTTAAATCATTGTAAACTTACTTTACTGGAGAGAGAATTGATTGTTGTCCTGTGAATCATTAGTATTATGAAGAGAACTATGCAAAATGTGCTCACTTATGTCTTAGAGAGGAGTTACATGCCTTGGCAAACAGCTGCATTTGTTCAAACCTCTGAACTCGAACCTCATACTGTGTGTTGCAATCAGATTAACCAAAAAGTTAAAACCAAACAGAAGAAAATAGATAAAACTGATAGCAATATTTGCCACACATTGAGGTTAAAGAATTGTAAAAGCTGACAGATATTGATGGCTTCCTTGCCTATGAAACTACTAAATATTCTCCATTTCAAGATCAATATGAAAAGCACCAGCTAATGGGGACTACCTATGGCGCAATCACCATCAAGTGCTGTAAAACTGTTTTTTTCAGATCAGAGGTCAAAGCTAGAAAATTCTGAATTTCAGAAAACAGCTGTGAGCATTCATGAGACACATTGACTAATATCTCCTAGGAACTCTACTTATTTGAAAGATTTGCCAAGACTGTCACCTAGTTAACCTCGATACCAGACATGGCAGACTTTGGTTTAAAGTAGAATTGTCTGGATTAAAGGTTGGTATAATTACATTTGTTTCACATCTGTTCAGCCTAAAAGAAGCTTTTTTGATACTGTGACTTTTACCTCTGTGTCTCTAGCTTCCGTCTTGCATTCTATATGGCATTTTCTGAGGAGGAGAAGTAAGGAGCTGTGCAGCATGCCTACCTGCATATTAGCTTTGTTTGGCTTTCACAAAGTTAATGAAGAGCACTTCTAGGAAATGGGAAATATCTTGTCTTTCATCCTTGACAACAGGAATTTCCCTACTGGTGTTCAGACAGTTAGTTTCTGCGATTAGATTTCCATTAATATCTACTCTCTTTTCTCTCTTCATTCTTATAGGTATATGTTAATAAAATCTTGAATGTTCTTGTTTGGTTTTTGAGTTTATAAATATCTTTGCCTTGTTGATGTCAGTGACACATAACCCTAGGATGTTCTGAGGCCGTTACGCATACATGCTTTAGGTCGGTCATTGCAAGTCATGCTGAAATACAACAATACTGTACAAACATCTGATAGCATCAAACAACCATTCCTCTTTAGACCACAAACACTGCAGCCGCCATAGCTCCACCGGCTGTCTCAACAGTGCGAAAGCCTCACGGGAAAAGTCAAGAAAGGTTATCAAAAGGCAGCACTGGCACCGGAAAGCACCTCTTTCTGCAGGCTGGAGAGGTTAAGTGGTCATAGCCCAGCTGAGTCAATAGGACCCTTCCACATGGCATTTGCAGCCATTAGACTGAAATCCAGCAGCAGGGAACAACCAAAGAGCTTTTTTCAGGTTTTTATCACTGTCATAATGGTAATGGATCTAGGTCCACAGTCTGATGTGCTAAGGAAATAGAAACTGAAAGATTCAATTAGATACATCCTTCAACATCTACCAGCTCATTCAGCTACCGCACGAACAAGTGGCAACCTCAGAGTTGCTTTGAATTAAACTGGCAGTCCTATGAGGCATGATGTTCCAAAAGCTTGAGGCTCTGAAACATGATGGTGCGTGTGAACTGGGCAGGGGCAGCGAGGGGACAGCAGTACCTCGCCTCTTCCATTGCCATTCAATGATCTATGGAAGATGGCCAGGACCAGAATGGCACAGACCCATTTTGTTAGCACTGGCAACCCCACTCGTCCCTCTTGCTTGCCTTGGAGGGAACCATAACAGCATGAGCTTGTGCCCAATTAGGCAAGAGTTAAAACCAGCAATTAAAAATACTAAGGTTTAATTTTAGAAAGTGTAGGCAGACTGGAATAATCCAGAGCAGACAGCAGGGTCAACAGCAGGCATGGTCTGTAAATTGGCTCTGTCTGGTGTGAGCAAACTAGGTAACTGCTGATTAGGCAGGTCTTGTGATGTGCCTTTTGTGAAAACAAATTCGAGCTGC
This sequence comes from Podiceps cristatus, assembly GCA_000699545.1. NCBI lineage: Eukaryota > Metazoa > Chordata > Aves > Podicipediformes > Podicipedidae > Podiceps > Podiceps cristatus. Next base: position 2,982 of record KL263778.1, read on the forward strand.
TGCCTTCCATACAGAGTACAGCTGATGATGGGTTGTTACTTAAAGGTCTGGGAAAGCAGCTTGCAGATCCCAAGCTTGTCAGAAAAAACAGCAGGAGGGGGCACAAATAATGAAAACAAATATACATGGAGAACTGGGCAGGTAACACTGGTGCAGAAGTCAACAGCGTGATGTGCCCCGGAATGTATTGCAGGAAACCGTGTAAAGTCAAAGCTGACCCAGGACACCAAAATAGTTTCCGTGTATTTATTACTTGCTGTGCTTCAGTCCTGATGGGGCAAACAGTATCACTTACGCTTTTCTTCCCCTGTGCAGGGTGTCTCAGTTTTAAGATACTTCCTATCCTTGGAGAAAGAGACTGTAAAATTGCACTGACAGGTACAGCTGGTTGTAGGGGGAAGAAAAAGCAGCAGCCAGTGACGGCCATGCTGGGGGAGGCTGAAGTGCATTGACAAGTGTCATCGCCAGCTGGAGCAGTGCTGATGTGCAAAGTGCAGGTCAGCCCCAGAGCTGGCGGTGGGTGTTCAAGCTGTTCCTGTAAGCCCTAGTGACCACAGAACATTTTCCTTTTATTCAATATGAAGATGGTTTTCAGACAGCACTTAATGAATCACTTCCCTTACAAATGAGTAGCAGAAAACATCCTTTAATCAACAGAACCCTCTCATTACTGTTGATAACAGTTTTTTTCCACAGGTGTTAAAAAAAAAAAAAAAAAAGAAAAAAAAAAAAGTCTCATTTCCAGCTGTCGCATATGCACGGTTCTCAAAATAGCTGCAAAGTTGGAAGACATTTTGTGGATTTTTAGGTTTTAAAGAACTTTCTGACTAGGAGATGGGACTGAATAGGAAAAGATAATAAGAGAGGGGCATTAGGTTGATTTAGTTCTTGTGAGTGTGAGACCTCGGTCTAGCAATAGGAATAATTCTTCTTGTTGTTATTTAATTCCTGGTAGTAGGTAATAATTTTACAAAAAAAGAACTGTAGGCAAATCTACTATAATTATTACTTGACCTACTCTGCAAAAGGCAGCTGCTGTAATTTTACATGCAGTTCCAGCAGCAGCTGTTTATCTAATGAGCTTTGGAAGACCAGCTCTCCCAGGCTGACAGCTCTGAGAAATACAGAAGCATGGCAAAAGTGGCATTGATGTTTCAATAAATGACATTCTTTCCTCTGAGTCAGCATTAACAAAATGTCATGGAATAGTGTTGGAGGTACCACCTTTAATTAAGGTTTAAAGCCATTACCCATCGTCTCATTAAGAATGAGAGACTCCCCAGTGCACAGGCGATAAATCCATGTATGTGGTCATAGACTTCAAGGAATCTATGAAAGACAAAGACATTCTGGGGAAAGAGAGAGACATTTTGGTTCTTTGCAATATGAGTGAGCTTAAATGCTATCAGCTATTTCTGCGTTGCACAAAGTAGCTCTAAACAAATTCATTCAGATCTCTTAAACAGGAGTTCTGTCTTAGCACTGGACCTTCATTCAGAAGGCTTCTGCAGGTCCATGTGACGCTGCTGCTCCAATGCAGTGCAGTGTAAGGCTCATACCTTTGTAGTATTGTGCCAGGAAGTCATGGCTGTTGTCACCTTTTCTGGTTAAGCCTCCAGCCAAGCTGTCATTTCTGGTGGTCTCAGTGTCTTGCTGCCAACAGCTGAACTCTAGAAAAATGTTCATATCCAGGTTTAGACAGGGAGGAATCATAGGTTGGAATTAAAGCTGCGTTTCCCATTTGGCTTTGTGCTGATCCACAATCATTCTCACAGTACAGTTAAAAATAAAATGACCTCTTTCTTTTTCTAGGTGCTGTCATAATTGTCATTCCCCACCAGATGCCCTGACTTCCTACTGCGCCCTGCTGGTTCTGCTGCCCCTGTTGCCTCTCAGTCCAAAGAGTTTCTGAGCAAGAGACATGCTTTTATGGAGCCTGGCAGAGCTTCAGAAGGGAAAAGGAAAAATCAATACTGCTTCAAAGCAAAGTCTTTGCTTCAGTGAATATGACATTTGCCCTTTCTTCACTAGTGGGAAAAACAACAAGGACGCTTACACCAGCAATGGAAATAGAATGAACAACAACAGAGAGACCTTCCAGATTTGACTTGTAAAGAGAAAAAACTTTATAGTCATTGTCCCTATTTGGTGACATCAAAAGCAGGTGTGGAGTGTTAGGCAGTGCAGTCTGGGAATGAAGTGGGTCAAAGAGAAGAGTTGAAGGAATTTGGAACAAGTGATAATGGACTCTGCTGAAGAAACAGGCGATGAAAGACACGACACAAAGGTCGGGTCCATCGCTGCACAGTCAAATCAGCTATAAAATGTCACCTGCAAAGGTGGGTCATAATATTAAAAGGAACTTCCAGTAAGCTTTACACCATTTGGACAGCTTCGCACCAAGTTAAAATGGCAACAGAACCTCACACTTTGCTGACGAACAGCTTCTCAGTAGGGTCAAAGCAGACCAGAAATTTTCCAACAGAAGTTGAAAATGGCAATTAAGGAAATTAATGTTTCTGCAAAATTAAAACAACTTTGAAAAAGTCTCACTGATGGTTTTGGAGGATTTACCAGAATGTAAATTAAATGTGTACCTTGCAAGTCTGCTTCAATTATTTTTCATACTCAAGTTTTCATTAATTTCATTTAATTTTGATTGTTTTTTTTTTTTTTTTCCCAGTTCCTGTTGTTGCAAAACTAGATGCTTGTTGCAAGCTCTTAATTTCATTCTGTTTTGGCTATGCCACTTAGCTAGTTTTCCAAGTTGTTTTGCTTTGATGTTTCTACTTCTGTGCCATTCTTCACATGCAACTTTGTGGACCTCTTTCTTTTGGGCTAATGTGCATTGTTTCAATAGGCTTTGTGTAACTGTTTGAAAACAGCTTTTTGTAAAGAAAGCATTTTCCTTATGTGAAGCTGTGCCTTCAGCTGCAGCTGCCTCTAGCTTTGTTGTAGTTTCTGGCATGTGCAGCGGATAATTCGCAGCTCCTGACTTCTCCCGCTGAGAGGGGATCCTGGGTCAGCTGCTGTTGTTGCAGTCATGTAACGGAGCAGACTTCATCCTTGGTGAACCAAATAGAGTGATTTCTGAGGAGCACACGCGTAGTGCAGCAGGACAGTCATGTACTCATACTCTGACCCCTGTACTTGTGCTGGGTGAGATTTCTGCAGCTACAAGAATCGATAAAAATGTATTGATTTCTCCACACTGTCATAAAGCTTGTCTGCTCTTATCTCTAGTTTGCAAGCTGAAAAAGGAGACTGTAAAACTACAATTGTCTTAGAGTTTCTCTCCTTTTTCCTCCCCCATTCCATGCTTCCACGGGAAACCAAGATCTGACAGAACCACCTGGCCAGGGAGCCATAGCCCCACTTGCTGTATCACAGCATCCTACTCTTTTAACCCTCGGGTTGTGACAATAGCTGCTTTTGAAGGTTTCTAAGTAAGGAGAAGTGCAGGGGGGGATTGCCCCAAAGGCTGAAGTCGAGTGACTTCTATGGTGCTTAACTCGTCCCTCTATATGCAAGCAATGGTAGTCACGGAAATGTAACGTGACTGAAGAGCTCAGTGCATCTCTGGATGTTCCAGATTCCCATAAAGTTGCTTTTTTTGGGGTCGTTTCAACTCCCTTTGCAACTGTTTGATGTTTTTTGTTCTAAGAAGAAGGTAGTAGCCATCATTCATCTGAAAAACATAGGCATGTCCTCCCCTGGTAAAAAATGTCTCAGTGGTAAAAATGAAGCAGGTGAAGGGTAAAGCAAGATTTTCAATAATATTTAATTTCACAGCAACTGTCATCTAAAGCCATACCTGTCAAAAGGCAAGTGGGCAGACGTCTGCCTCTGGTACTCACACAGATTACTTGGGAAACTTGGCTTTGGACTTCTGGGGATGGCTGTAGCTCTTTGTCAGCTGTGTCGTCAGTCTTGGTTAAATCCCAAAGTCCTGATAAAACACAAGGAAAACAGTCATAGAGCAATCAGACTGAAAAAGATTTACTGAGAAGACAAAATCACAAGCCCCCTGCAAACTGCAGAATACACTTTGATGAGTTCCATGATTTCATCAGTTAGGTCAGCGTTATCACAAAACAATCATATTAGAGTTACAGAGAACAAAAAATGTGACCAGAAACATCTTATAGCATTTGAAGGCACCAGTCTTGATGTCTTTGTTTCTATGGAGAATGTCTTTGTTTCTATGGCTATTCCCATTGAGAAGACCCACAGCTGCACCAGTTTTGTTATAAAAATACATGCAGTATGGCAGGTAAAATTGTTATGGCTGATAGATATGTGTGATCACTGTTCAAGTGACCATCTGTGTATCTGTCATACCTTGCCTTAAGCAACACACAATTTAAATACAGACATTTGTTACACAAAATACTAGTAGCCACTGCTTTCTGCTCTGCCAGCTGAAGGGTGAGGCAAACCTGCTGACAAACAGCAAAATGCCATGTGGTTTATCCACCATTTGTGACTTTCCAACATGGTTTCAAGCACAGAATTCATAGATTGACACTTCTGAAACAGGCTTTCATGCACAGAGTATTATTAGAATCATAGAATCATAGAATCATAGAATCATAGAAAGGTCTGGGTTGGAAGGGACCCCAAGGATCACAGAGTTCCACCCCCCCTGCCACAGGCAGGGACACCAACCTCCAGGCCTGGATCTACACGAGGTTGCCCAGGGCCCCGTCCAACCTGGCCTTGAACACCTCCAGGCATGGGGCATCCACCCCCTCTCTGGGCAGCCTGTTCCAGCACCTCACCACCCTCTCTGTAAAAAACTTCCCCCTAATATCTAATTTAAACCTTCCTTCCTTCAGCTTTAGTCCATTCCCCCTTGTCCTGTCATTATCTACCCTTTTAAAAAGTTGGTTCCCCTCCTGTTTGCACGCTCCCTTCAGGGACTGGAAGGCTGCAATGAGGTCCCCCCGCAGCCTTCTCTTCTCTAGGCTGAACAAGCCCAGCTCCCTCAGCCTCTCTTCATAGGGGAGGTGCTCCAGCCCTCTCATCATCTTCACGGCCCTCAATTATTAACGGGGTCTGCAGCTAAGAACATGCAGTAGGAAAAAGGGAAAAGTCTCTGCGGGCAGCTGGGAAGAGCAGTGGTGGGGTGCCCAGGTAAAAGTGTCCTCCAGGGGATCTCCCCAATGCAGTAATGGTGAGGATGAAGAGGAAGATGACGACGTTTTTTGGCATGCTTTTCTAGTATTTATTACATGTTTTTTTCAATGGGATCAACTCAAGCTCCCTCTTGGATGTTCCTCTTTGTGGCGTGATTACAGCTGATTATGGTAATTAGATAGAAGTGTGGTACATTGGTTGTTAACCTTCTGTGCGCATATGTTATTGGATAATATTTTAGTATTTAAAACACTAGTAGTGTTTAGTACACAAATAAGGATTTGTTTCAGTTGTCTCTAATCTAAACTAACATCTACAAAATGAAGTGTGAAAGGTTGCGGGAAAGGGCTGATTTTCACACCAGTGGTAATGGCTTCCCACGAGAACCCGCTGTATAACATTATTGGGGTTTGCAGGTGCAAGGCCATGGGAACAATACACAAAGACATGAGAACGACGACGAGAAAACACTGCCTCAGCAGCTGATGTGAAAGATTACAGAGCTGCAAACAGCAGCCCCTTAGCACTGCTGAGGCACTAAGGCACCCAAGGCGCAGCACCACGGGCCAAATTCAGTTCTAGCATAAGCGAATGGTGCTCAATGTCTCATTTTGGCCTCAGACTTGAGCCATAGTCTTGCAATAAAGTCTAAGAACATAGTCTTTACGTCAGGATATACATGCAAACCAATATATACTTTGGGTTTCATTCTAGACTTTTTAAATACAGTGTTTATTCAAAGGAAAAATAATACAATCCTTCCTAACTAAACAAACATAAACTCACACTTCTTCCCTCCCTGCCATGTGGAAATCAAGATTCTGTAGCCCACAGATCACAAAGTGAGTCATGCTGAAATACAGAAAATATAGCCCAATCAAGCTGGTAAAACAACCCAGATTTTAGAGATGAAGGTCTCTAAATTAAGAGTGTTCTGCTGCTGACCCCCGGGCTGTTACAGCTCATGACTGCTCGCTCCAGCGCCACAGTTGCTATGGCAATTCATATAGACAAAAACAGTAACCTTTCAGGATCCAACCAGGTAAAAAACTAGGACTTAAATTATACTCAGAAACAAACAGGAAGCTGATATAGATGCCAAAGAATCGATATACTGTACTCTCTGTGTCTAATACCATTTCACAGCCAGGCAGCTGCATTCTGTACAAGCTGCACATTCCCAAAGCCTTTGAACTCTTGCACCATGTAGAGCACATTGCAGCAACTCTGACTTGGGAAAACAAAACAAAACAAAACAAAAGAAAACCAAACCAAACCAAACCCAACCTCTTGTAAAGAAACTGGGAAAAAGGCAACAAATGTCTAAGCAGACCCAAACAATGCCTATTTGGATGTTACTTTTAAAAATATATATATATATAATTAGATGGTGTCTTATTTGAAGATAGACCAGATATTTTTCAGATTCTTTGACAGGATGCTAAGAGGAAACCCAATCACCTGCAAATGACACATCTCTAACAACAGGGAGACAGGCATGTGGATGTGATGGGATCTGTTGTATTTTAGAGCTTGCAGGCTGGCCCTTGCTTCCATTTAATTAGGAAATCCATCTTGTTCAAGCTCCTAGGACCATAGCATCTTAAATTGCATTAAAATATGCGTCTCAGTAGAAATGGAACTGGAAAAGGCAACAGAATTGTACTTTTATACAACTGCGTAATAGCTTTGTCATCTCCAGTAATGAAGTCAATGATACAAATAAGAGATGTATCAGATGGAGACCATAGATTTAGCGTGCTGAAACCTTCTTATATCTCTGACAAACATCATTATAAAGAGCAAAATATCACCCCAAACAACAGATAAAACACGTATCTAACTCTGCATGTCTAGGATGGAAGTCCCTGACTTCTTTTTCCTCACCTGGAGGTGCAAATGACCCAAAACAGGTGACGGACAGGTACCCCCATCCTTCCCCCCCACAGCAGCCACAGAGCTTCCAGATGGGCCAAACCCAAAACGCTGCGACTCTGCCAAGACTGTGGCACAAGATCTTACTTCTGGGGCATTATCAAGCCAGAAATAGTCAGCCACAGCAAAGTTGCAAGTGTGAAGGTCTGTCAGCTCTCATCGGCTGTCATAACAGGACTCACCTTGATTGTCCCACGAATTTCACCGAGCCAGTATTACTGTTAAGTTTGACGAAGTGACTGTATCTCCTGTCAGGTGCAGCTCCCCTGGCAAAGCAACGTGCTGGCACAACTCCGTACTGTAACATTTCATTCCTTACCCTGCCTGCACATCTTCCTTCTCGGAGAGCTGCAGATACACCAAGTAAATCAAAAAAGTATAAGAATTTATGGAACCCAAAGCAGCACTGGATTTTTGGAATGACATCATGATTGTATATGGGTACTAATAAAAGGCAAATGTTCCCTGAAGCCGCAGGCTATAAAGTGTGGTAGAGCAATATGATTAAGACAGAGTTAAGTCGTATTAAACTTTGAAGAAAAAGGCATTCCGTAGTGACATGTTAATAGATCCCAGGAAAGATTTGTTAATGGACTAAAAATTGAGATCTTTGTAGGCAGCAAAGGCAGCAAAATTTCCTTCTTAAGGAAGAAGAAAATCACTATTTCTCTACGGGTGAGATTCACTTATGAAGGAGCTGGGCCAGGCAAGAGTGCTGGGTAGCCCCAGGGCTGCCTGGCTGGGGTCTGGGGGCAGGAATGCGGGGGCGGCACC
>KL263778.1:10860-28399 GCA_000699545.1 Podiceps cristatus
CTTCCAGCCCCTGTCCTGCACCCCGGGTCTACACAACTACACCCGCTTGAGGTCTTTCATCGCATCACACTGAGTGTATGTGGGAATAAAACCTTATGAATTGGGTCTACAAAGGTGGTTTGGGAGGCGGCGATTTCCTGAAGACTTCTTCCAGAGTGTGAACCACAGAGCATGTCACTGCATATACCCAAATAATGGCTGGTTTGCAATTAAAAGACATTGCAGTTGGGGAATAGCTAAAAATGAAACGCAAAGTCTTCGAAGTCTGAACCTGGTAAAGACACTGAGCCTAGTAAAAAAGTTTGTCTGTCTGGCATGAGATACTAAAATTTACACTGATAGCCACCTGAAAGCAATTGCAATAAGGGGGGGGTGGGGGGGTGGTAATGGCAGTAAAATGTTTGTCTTGGCCTGATCTAACTCCTGTGGTCTCCTTTCCAAGCTGACATATTGAAAGCAACAAAAGTGACAATATTTCGGAGCACACTTGCCTCCAAATGGCAGAAAGCACCGGAAGGAGTCATGCTGTCTCCTTTTGATCATGAAAGGCTGATTTATTCTTGCCGCATTATTATAAAAGGTATCATATATTTTGTACCGTGCCGAAAGCAGCGGAGGACCTTTTCTTGTCCCATTTTACATCTTTGTCACAGTTTTATTTTTCTAATCAGATACTTTTAGGCTCCCACAATACTAAATAAAAACAGAGCAAAGGAAAATAAATCAAGCACCTTTCTTCAAATTAATTCATAATCTCTCCTGTGAGTGGACAGTGTTGCATTAGCTATCAAGTTTTTTTAAAACCAACTTCTACCCCATGGCACTGAATTCCATGAATAAAATTTCTGTGATGATATTCATAACTAAGAAATTAAATCCTCCTTGTTGATTTTTAGCTTCCACGTCCATGATCTCAACTTTTGGCTATTTATTTTCTCCGCTGCCTTGTCCAGATGCACCTCAGCTTCTCAGATTTCATAAAATAAACTCCAACCTGCGTTTCATACGCAATGAGAAAGTGGCATCAGGAACTTTGGATGGGGCTTCCGAGAGGACTGGGTGCCACCAGGGGTAATTGCGCAGATGCTATTGTACCATCAAATACAGAGCCCTTTTCTGCGAAAGAAGCTGCCCTACATGTTTGATGAAAGTGAGTGGTGTATGTCAGTAAGAGCATGAATTAATAAAACAGCTGCCTAAACCCCAGCACAAGTGCTGCTGCCGTCCAGCCTTGTCGTGCTTCTCCTGGGATTTCTGCAGAGTCCCTTGGGTTTTTTCCTTCAGCCCTGAGGCTGCGAGACATCATGGCCCGGCAGGATGCTAAGGAGCATGGCACCGGGCGAGATGCTTCAGTCCCCCCTCACATGCTCAAGGCCCAGGTCAATGACAGCAACAGGTTCCTCACCCACCCTCATGGCCAGGGGTTTTGCATTTGGGAGCCCAAAACCAGGCTGAGCCCAGGTGATACAGGTTCCTCTCAGGTCATTGCAGCACTTGGGAGCCCAACTAGGAGGGCTCATGAATCACTTGGAGATGCCCAAGTGCAAATGGTTTGGTTCAGTCCCACGAAGGTCAGGGGTTGCAGCCTGGCAGCTGGGACATGCCAGCACCTCCCCTGGGAGTCTCTGCTGGGAAGAAACTTCCAGAAAGAGGGAGCAAAACCAGTGATGGAAGTAAGAAAGGCAGATGGCAGAGGTGGGGCTGCAGCTCTGGGGCCCTGATCTGCTACAGCTGCAAAGTGGGTTGGGGGAAAGGCTTAAAAGTGTGAGACACCCATAACATCCTCACTCAGGGAGGAAGATCCCCATCAGAGTGGAGGTGGATGACTGACCATCTGATCTGGGCGGTAGGAAGCATTTATATGGTGATTTTACAGATGCTCCTGACTGCTGGTGTTTTGAATGCAAAAGACAGGGAAGTTGACAGAAGTGCAGCCAGGGAGTCGCGCTCGCTCACCTTGCTTTTCCTGCAGCAAAGCAATATGAGCCCAAAAAAGGAATTCAGTATTGGGGGCTGGAAGGGAAAGGATCCTTTTTTTTTTTTTTTTTTTTTTAAATAAAAGAAAAAAAGTCATATATCTCTCCAACAAAGTCCTACAGAGTAGGAAAATGTGTGATTGTTGACTTTCTTAATGACTTTGTTGATTCAAGGCTTGCACTATATATGTATTTTGTTCTATTTTTAATCTAATGGTTTTGCTACTGTTAGCACCAAAATTTCAGCTATATGAGATGGAACTGTCCTAGGGCTTTGTTTGTTATACGTCACAGGGTTTTGGTTTTTTTTAGATGATTTCCATATTAATAACTACTTAGCTTTTTCTTCTGGCTTTTGTTTTCCCTGCAGAAATTATACCCCTTCTCCCCTTGTGGAAGGGAAGGAGTGGCATTGGGTTTTTTTATTATTATTATTATTTTTATATCAGTGTATGTTTCTTAAGTGAGAACAATATTCCTTCCTAAAATATCTAGCTTCTGTTGAGCACAGTAAATCATGAAGTTATGTATTTATCATTCCTTTTTATTTTTTTAAAGGCCTGATAGAGAGGGAAGCCATTTAGCAAATCAGGTGCAAAACTAAGATCTATGTTTTAAAAGCTGCAGGGGAGTTGGAAGAAAATTGGCTCTTGTGATGAAGCGTTACTCAGTCCATCATGCATGTGAAGTCCCATTTTGCCCCTGAGGTGAAGAAAGTGGTATTTTTTTTCCCCTTCCATATAACCTTGGAATTCAGAGGATTTTCCTTGTGTGCGTTACTGTTTCACTCGGCAGTGCCCCTGAGATATGTAATGATTTGGGAAAGGCTAAGCATGGTGTCTGGCTGTTTGCAGAGCGAGGCAGGTAAGGGTAGCGGGAACGGGACAGGACTGTTATTCACTCCCGCTTCCCCCACACAACTGCTCTTCTCAGTAGGAAAATCGGAATTTTATTGTTTGTTTTGTTTGGGAGCTCTATCGATTTTCATTGCTCTTTATCAAGAATTAATAAAACCCGTGGTATTCGAATTGGCTTGTCTCTGTGCACAGGACCAGCCCAGAGGTCCTGAGCATTGTGCAAGACCTGTTTAAAGAGTTAGAGAGTCATCGACGCTTGTGTATCGCCCCAGCATCGCCTGTGCTTTAGGGTAAATCAGCCATTAAATTAAAAACTGGAAGACTAAATCAGCTCTAGTTATTTGAATGGCTATATTGCTATAAATCATTAATAAATACATCCCAAGAGGCAGGAATGGTGCATGGTGGGTCCCCTCCCAGGCAGAGCTTCAGCAAGCAGTATTTTCAGTATTCTGGAAGCAATGTGCAGTTTTGGAGGGTGCGGAGAGCAAGAGGAAAGGGGAATGTGCTGCAACAACACCTCTTCAGTATTTCCCTTCTTTCATGTACAGCTTATTACCTTTAGTGTCACTGTGATGCATGTGAGTGACTGTGAGTGATGCTGATTGTGTGCTGTGGGGAGGATGGAGCTTGAATTCTCCTCTTTGACTTTCCAGCACTCCTTTCTGGTACAGAGTAAGATTATTTTCTTGCCTTTTCCTGTTCCTCTTCAGAGCACTCTAAGAATACTAACAGCATCCTTGTTCCACTGTGCTTTGCTGAGCACCGGGCTGCAAAATCCAGCTGGCACTTGCACAGAGATTCATATGGAACACTGTCCTGGCTTCCTCCTCTTAACCCTCTATAAGGCCAGCCATTCTATGTCTCAAGATATAAATTAAAAAAAAAAAAACAAAACAAAAACAAAACAAAACAAAAACAAAAAAAAAAAAAAAAAACAAAAAACCAAACAAACATGCAAGAATATACTATAGAAACTACTGTTTTGTATGGCTCCCCAGTTGAGATTGTTGTGTTAAAACTGTAGCTTGAAGATAGAGGGCAAATGGCAAATCTTGTGAAAATGTTAGTACTTTGCTCTGTAAGAGAAGGTGGGGGGGGAGGTTTGGATAGAAGGAAAAAATAATATGAACAATATTCTGAGCAAAAGAGCCAGAAGGAAGTCGTACATATTTCAGAGAGACAGACTGGGCAAAGAAGCCTGGCAAAGAAAATCCTTGTAGCAAAGCTGTTAAAATGGCATTGTCTTAGAGCGATGAAACAACTCTTCTCTCTCACATTTCTCTGCATGAGTTAACTTGACCTCCAGACATTGTTTCCTATAGAAGTGGAATAACTTGATAGGCAGTGTGAGGCAAAATTATTTCAAGGCTTTCAGCATTGCTTCCTGTAACCAAAAAAGTAAACGTGGACATCAGTGTGTAAACAGGATGCGCAGCTTTAAATTAGAGCAAGATATAGCTTGTTCTACATTCAGCTTTTCCAAAAATAATTCCGCTTTAGTAAATAAGACATTCTGTATGTGTATCCTACTTTAACACATTTCAGATTGCTGTCAACAAACTGTAGGATTTTAGTAGAAGGTGTTTGCTAAATAACAAGTAAGGCAAACTGGATTTACTAAATCAGACCTTTGCTGGTTTTTGTTACTAAACTTTTGTACGGAATATGCCTTTTCCGTATTTGGATAAATGCTACCAGGGATTTACTCTTCTATTTGTGAATGTGGCTGTTCTAGTGCAGTCTTATGGTTGAGATACTGGGATACAAAGGCAGTGGGTGTTCTAGTTCTAGTACTGAGTTACTGTTTTGTTTTGTTTTTTTTTTTTTTTTGGGGGGGGGGTGGTTTTTTTTTTTTTTTTTTTTTTTTTTTTTTAATAAGTTTTGGCAAGTAGGGCTGGGCTGTTTCTTTTTAACCTGTTTCTCTTTTCTTCCCATTGTCCCCCCTTCCTCCTTCCATTTTGCTGCTAGCAAATATGTGAGATCTTTGGTTTCTAAATAAAACTGCTGTAGTTTCTCTTGAAAATCATAATTTGGACATATAGAGCTGCATCTCATAAAATAAACCATTGTTCCCACGGTATGCTGTATTGACTGAGAATGGGGAAACTGATACATTAGGCTCTGTGAGGGACCAGACAACCGCCTTCTGTGCCTTTGAGGAGGTTACCAAAAAGACGGAGCCAGGCTCTACATGGCAGGAAGCTGAGAGGCAACGGATGTAAACTGGAATTAGAGAGGTTTAGGTTGGATTTAAGGGACAAACTTTCTCATCGTTAGGCTTGTTGAGCAGATTTTTGGCCAGAGAGGTTGTGTAGTCTCCATCTGGAGATTTTTTAAAACCTGACTGGATAAAGCTCTGAGCAAGTATGGCAGGCAGAGAGCAGCTTTGGTTCATAATCTATCTTTTGTCAAAACTTGGTGCACCTGTACAATCTTCCTTACGACACATGTGCGTATAGTAGTAGGCAAAGCAAATTACAGCCTGGAAGCCTGGGGGAATTTTTCTCTTGACTTTTCAGTGAAGAAGATGTGCTTAACATTAGCTGTATAGCAGGAACACAGTAGGTACAGTGCAACATGGTGATTTACTGACTCCTTAAATATCAGATCCAGTTTATATAGATACACTTGAGAGATTTTTTCAAAATACTGTTCTCATTAGACTATTGGAAGGCAAGTCAGTTGATAACTTATTCTTCACGAAAAAAGGTTAGGAATAAGAGAAACCACCTTTATTTTTTCCCTATCCAGATACGGCATATTTTGTAATGCAGATCACAACTGCGTGGAGGTAGAGTGCCTGGTATCAGCAGTGAGCAATGTTGCTTGGAGGGTGAATTCAAAGTGTGTAAGGCAAGCTGTAAATATAAGGGAAAGTTTTAATGGAAAAAGGGCAGTTGTCTGTGGCTTGAACTCTTTCTCCCTCCACGCATACACATACTGTGTTAATGCTACAGTTATAAACCAGTCAGCTTACTGTACCTCTTTGCCTCTTGACTACCCTTTAACTTCAGGTAGAGAAGCATGTGGAGGCAAAATCAATGGACTACAAAGTCTTTTTTCTTTGCTTTTCAGATGTGTGCGCGTACCACTGCTAACACTATGTACTTAAGAGCTTGTAAGTGGTCAGTCTCAGCACAGCTAGTTACAGTGAGACCAGATGGACGGGCTCTTTGATATTGATTTACCTTGTTTGGTAACTTGGTGTAATTTGCACCTTGTCTGCACCAATAAGTGCAGATGCACCTGAGGAGTGGGTGATTTCCCACATCTAGAAACGCAAGTGCCGCACTGCCCCTGTAGCAGAGATCTTGGGATTTAAATATCCAGGCATTGATACTTGGTGAAAGTCATATCCTAACAGATTTAGTTCGTGCTGGAGTTGTTCATTTTGATGCTGGAAATGACTTTACAGTAGGAAGTATTTAAAAATGAAAACGTTTGGCCAAGGATGTTTCTATTTCAAGTCTATGAAGAAAAAGAGGAGGGGGACCCAAAGGAGCAGCTACCAGCTGTTAATGGTGTCCTAGTGATGTGAGTCTGGTTTCAGTGACGGAGCGTTGAGAACAATGATGATGCTTTCAGCCCACGTTATACCCTTCTGAGCAGCCAGGCAGTCTGTAGATTGGCTTTGGCCATGTGCCATCTTCATCTTAAGAATCATACTCTAGGCTGCTAAAGAACTAGCTAAAAACTGGGCACCGTGCATGTCGAATGTCTCACTTTTTGGTGCTGAAGTCTGTTTCTGCATGGTACAGAAAACATTTTTCTGGGTCTATTCTTAAATGCAGTTTTGATTTTGCGAAAAAGGCAAGGAAACCCCCAAAACCATGGGGTATGACACTGTCCAGTAACAGGCAAGGACCAGAAAAAGTTTTATTGATCTCTTAAAGATTAGTATAAAAAATCTTTTATACTTGCACCTGTTTATAAATGGTCTTCACTGCTTGCTTTAAGCTTTATATTCTAAGAACATCATTCCTTAGCTGGGTAGGGCTCCAAGTGCCTCTGTTTTCCATGTACTCCAAGATGATATCATGGACCCTTCATATGAAAACTGGCATGTAGCTTGCAGCTTAAAAGACAGACAGATTTTTCTGATATTCCAATTCCTGATTTAAGGGTTCTCTGATCACTCAGTAGCTGTTGATTAGAGGGAAACTCTCTAGTTAGCAGTGTAATGTTCCAGAATAGTGCTGCATCGGTTTTATTGATAGTTTTTCCTCACAGTATAGAAAAAAAATAAAAATGCAGCACCACAGAGGAAGTCAGTGACACTGCGTGTTCTGTCACAGATGTAGGTAGTAAATGCAAGTTTACTACATTTTAAAGCCTATTAAAGGACAGTATAAAACCTCAATTTGAGTTAATTAGTAAACTATCCGGTTGCAACGCTTTGCACTAATGCTCTGTTAGAGGATATCCCCACAACCAACTAAGCTGCAATGAAGTAGCCTGTTACCTGTGCCCCAGGCTTTGCCGGTTACCGAGTCGCAGGAGCTCGGCGTGAAAGGCAAGGGAGGTCGGGCTGCATAAATCTTATTGTGCCATCTGAATTCTAGGTACTATTTGAAAAGGAATGAAGATGTCTGGAGGTGAAGCGTGTATCGCTCTAAAACATTTAAAGTGCGAAAGAAAATGGGCTGTACTCTGTCGTTCCTATAAGAGGAAAAAAAAATATTATCTAGGATGGATTTTTTATGTTTATGGGCGAAACCAGTGCATTTCTTAGTCTGTTGCACAGTCAGCCCTTTGGCATACCACAAAGTTGGACTAATTGCTAAAGTCATAAATACCCACAGCTTCAAGCTGGCTGCTAAAGTTATCTTGCTAAATCTTTACACAAATTAAAAAGTAAAAAAAAAAAAAAAAAAAGCTTCCTCTTCCAAAATTCTCCTCTAATGACATTGTTGTTCTAATAAAGTGTTTAGACCTCCTTATCCCAGCTAGGGATGCTGCTAAATGAAGTTGAAATACCCATCTTGCTGGGATTATCCTTCAGGCACAATTTAAATGACCCACCAGCAAATATATCTGCTTTAACGTGACATTTGTTGTCCTTGCTGCTTTCTCCTACTAATTCTGTAAGAGACATTAATTTTTCCCTTGGAGTCATGAATAGCATTTAAAAAAATAAATAAATTTAAAAAAAATCTATCTTTATTCTTAGAAATGGCATTCTGGTTGACGAGCCCTTCTCTTTCTTTCACATATGAACCTTAAATTGTATGCTGCTTTGACAGCATTTTTATCCTTGGAAGTATTCAGCTACACCATCATACTTCAAAAAACCTGACCATTTAGAGTCAAACTGTTGCCTTGCTCCATGCACTGGTGCCCAGTATGAGAGTGAACCAGAGCAATGAAAAGCTATTTATTATACGACGGCATCTTCAGACCTGTGTTAGTTTGAAAAGGTCTTTTATTCTACTTAAGTTCCTACCTTAGTAGGCTGCACATTGCATTTTGCTTAAAAGCTAATTTAGTCACCCTTAGTTTTAAAAGCTTTGGCCACAGGGAGTAAAACTGTTAATATCCCAAGACAATACCAACTGAAACGAGAATCAATGAAAACACTCTTAACCTGTTAAGAGGCACTGAAGCAGTGCTGCCTCTCGCGGTCTTTTCTGGATTCCTTCTGCTTCCCTCTACTTCAGCTCTTTTTCTGATTCTATTCAGGCCCGCATCTCCAGTTACTGCTCAGTACTTCTCCCTTTGCCCAGCATTTAACAAAAAAAGCAGGCTTTTCCTATAAAATTGGCATGTATTTCTCTTTACCAGTCTCAGTTATGGATTTGTTTATCCTGAGTAGAATTAAAGCCTGTGTACCGCAAGAACTAGTGCAAAGAGATCAAGTGGGATTCAGAGTCATGTGTTTCCATTTAAATTGCAATCACAGAAGTGTGTTTGAAATTAAAAGGTTTAATAACATATTTTTTACACTGGCCTGCATTAGGACAAGTAAATCAGGTACAAGCTGTGCTTTAAAGAAAACCAAAGCCCTGGACAAACAACCCCCCCAATTTAACTACTTTAATCTGGGTTGGGTTTTTTATTGGCACGACTTTACTTTTGCTGTATGCAACAAACGGGTAGCACTGATAGAAGCAGATAAGATTTTGATGCAATTCTGGTGCCTTATTAGGTTTGCAAGTTATCTTTTAGTGTTGGTACTATTTGACTCCTTTTATTATAGTTCGCTTGGGAATGTATATGGGAAACCACGAAGTATTACAGCTACCGAATTAGAGAACAAACTTTACTGCATGAATTTCATGGCAGCTCCTGTAAATGTTTTTCCTGTCAAACTATGTTGTGACAACAATTAACAAACGTATCTTGTCCATGCCAACCATGTGAAGCTACCTTTGAAATCAGTTGGGCAGTTCACTGCTGTCTTCCATTCTTGTACTTTATGTAGTCCTTTGTGTCAATGCAAAGGAAATAAAATATATTATAACATTGTTTCATCTTTTTTTTTTTAGCTAACAGGAGGTTAGGTTTAATCACGAGACTAGGTACAGATTTAAATGGGGGTTTTATGAATGCTCTTAGGTAGAGGACTTCTACATAACAGAACTTGCTCTGCTGTGCATCTGATGGGGCAGAAAATAGCACGGGAACAGCGAAGACAATACAGCACTCTGGTATTCTCCAGCTTTTTAGGTACTTAGGTCTGAATTATGACAGGCACGGGCCTCCTGACAGCACCAGAATAAGGAATGTGCAGACTCTTCCAAACATAACTCGGAGCAGGTGCAAGAAGGCCATCCTAGGGCAGTGTGACAGGCTCGCCCTGCTGCCGATAATGCTTCTCTGTGAATCTGTAAAAGCTACAAGGTCCTGGAATAGAAATAAATGTTGACCTGTTATCTTCACTTGGCTCTAGAGTGAAAGCAAACTATACCAAGCACTCGCAACGTAAGCCATAAGCTAGATTCCTCTGCCTGGGCTCAGCACTGTATTGACGGGTTCTGTTGCGTCGATAGGACGAGTGACTTGAGCTGCGGTTTCCCGACAGGTACGCGGGGACGAGCCCAGCTCCGTCACCACTGCTAGGGTACAGGCCGGATAGAATTAGGGGGGGTTTAAACAATATTTCACTCTTAAAAAAGTCCCTGGTGAGTTAAAGTTGAAATGCCCTTGATTTCTCTGAAAACTGTAACAGCATTTTATCGGGTTTTGATTTAATCAGCCTGCTTCAGGGAGAGGATGAACAGAGCAAGTGTAGTCCCTGTTTAAGTGTACCCAGTATTGTATAATGGGGGAGCGTGTGCCAAACAAACGGGCAGGCCCTGCCCAGAAGCCCTTATATCCTGGTGGCACAACCAAACCCACTCTATAAATACACACATAGAACAGCATGTGGCCATTGCACTGCTATTAAAGAAATTAAATTTCTCTGTTTCTGCAAAGTGCCCCAGAAATATTCTTTCTATAGACTTTTTCTTGATACCTCCCCTTCTAAAAATAGCCATTGTTCCAATATTCTGAATATTCAACAGATACCTTCTTGTAACTTGCGCTTTCCTTCCTTTTTTTTTTAGATTTTTTTGTGACAATTTTGCTTCCCAGTTACAGTATCTCCCCGCCCCGCCTCCCCGATGTTCTATATAGTCACTTCATTCATATAGTTCATTTAATTGGTTTCCTCTATAGGGAAGCACTGCACCAGGCATAGGCTCCAGTGACTCTCCTGATGTTTCACTGGGAGAAGGTTCCACTCATTAGGACTTTGATTGGAATGTAGTTTTAATTATTTAAATCGTTGCAAAAAATAATCACAAACTACATTAAGAAAGCAGTGTTAGAGATCTTCCCGAAAACCTTAAAAAAGCAAGTGTAAAGCTGTGTCTAGAACCTAGTTAGGCTTGCAATAGATTTAAAAATAATTTTAAAAAATAGGTTTCTCCCTATTTATAAGCAACAGTAAAAAACATTTGGTCATCACTTTTTCATTAGTTTCTTACTCTTCTGACAGCAACCTTGTTGAGACGAATCCTTCCCACAACGTGTAGGCTTTTTTGTGTGTCTTGTCAGAGATAAGTTGATTGTGTGGAAAACCAGTGATGATAGAGATCTGTAATTACTTGGGACTGATGAGCATATCTGACATTGTTTCCTGGTATCCACTGATAGGCCTAGGAGGTAAGAGCAAAACAGACAATTTCCTCTGCTGGCACAGTGTATATCTCCTGTTCAAGATGCTGCTTGCTGTGAGGATTCAGGCAGGATTGCTATACCACGGTGTGAGAATATTAGTAAAAACAATGTGTGTCTGGGGACTAGTCTGTTAAGTGTTTCTGCCTTTCAAGTTGGTATAGTAAGAGTAAAGAGAAAATGAGTCCTGTGAGACGGAGAGCTCTTTCAGGTGTCAGTCCTCCAATTAACTCTGGCAGGGCAAATCAGAGCACCTTTGAGTAAAGGCCACCTATCGTTTTCCTTCTAAGATGAGTGGTGGCAATATAATTATTTTGAGTGGTGGAAGAACAAGATTCTCTTTCTCTTCTTCTTTCTCTTCCAGGAGAAAGTTTGTTGTCTTGAATTAAAACAACTGTCATATGCAAAATCAGAACTTGGCCCTGTAGCAGGTTTAGTTATTTTGAGCTGAGCATTTAAACTATAGATGAGATTTTAAAGTTTCTGAGGAGTTTTAAAAATGGTGAAGTAGCCTAAATAAGGCTGAGGTCTTGGAGTTCAAATAACTACAAACAAGCTTTCAGATCTACCACCAACTCAAAACTACCCTGGTCTGAATGGCTTAAATGAAATACTATTCTCTGGAAGGGTAAGAGGATAATATTTAGTTTAACTGCACTTTATTTGGTACTTCACAAAATGATCAGTTGTAGGACAAGCATTAAAATCACAGGCTATAAGTTACTGTCCTTTGAAGCAAATTATACGTTGCAAGATATGCGGGTCTTTGTCTTTTATCGCACCAAATGGAATGTGTCTAGGCCACTGGGGTTTTTATAGGTTGTCCCTTATTTTGCTTGGCCTGGTGCTTTTAAATAAAATGGTTTGATTTAATAAAGAGTAAAATCTCTTAGGTTTATGTTGGTTTAAAGATTGCTGTTTTGTTTAAGTATCTTTTCTTGCTAAGTATTGACTACAATGCAGCTCCTGATGAAATCAGCCAATTAAGTAATTAGGGGTTGTGTCCTTCCTCTTCTCCTCCCAGTCTCCTTCAGCAGGTACCTCTTTTGTTCAAAAACAACTGGAGGTCAGGTTATGTGAAGAAACCCCATGATGAGTTAAATGATCAAGACCCAGAAAAGCCCAGAGCACTGAAGTTTGTAGCATTCCTCCTCCATTTGGAACAAATTACTTATCCCAGCTTCAAACCTCAATGGGGGTAACTATAAATTGTTTTTTTATTTAGTCTTAATGTTGTGTTAGCCGCCCTACCTGTGCTCTGAGCATTTGCTGTAAGTGTGAGCCCTGCAGGTTGCCAAATGGCCACTTGCAATGCTCCATCTTCTGTTCCCGCTCTAGTTTTATTGTGTTAGCCGTCCTAGATTAGAAGCTGAATGCTGCGTTGAACATGAGGTGGAGAAACCTGGTAAGGAGGGAGGGAAGTCTGCTGGAGAATAGCCATGCACGTATCTCATGGTAAAAGGTGTAAGAGGATCTGAAACTGCCAGGCTTTGGTGAAAAACTGGATAGTTAAAAAAGAGGTTATATCCTATAAACAAGATTAAAGGAAATTAAATGGGAGGATTAAAGCTCAGGTTCTGCACTGTTTTTCTGTTTCAATTCACAAACACCTTCTAAAACCCACCACTGAAGTGATTATTCTTTAAATAATTAAAAAAGTAGAAGGCAGGCTTTCTTCTCCATAATCTGTGGTTATGAGCTTTATCATAGGAACTGTTTCTCTTGCGAAAAAACTGAGTGTTGTGGAGACCTGCTTATTGGAGATGTTGATTATATCCACTCATTTATATCTCTTCAATGAGTTGGTCTGTGAACATCTTGAAATTTACACCCTGAACTGGTTTCATAACGTTCAATTACCTGCTGGGAACCCCAAATACTAGTTTTATCAAGCCAGTGACCAAGTAACTTGTTTCCAGTAATGCATGGAAATGTCCATAATAGCCTCAAGGACTGTAGGGCAATTGAGGGTACTTCCCATGTTTCTCAGTAATTCTAAAATGGAAACTTTTTTTTTTAACAGTGATGTTATGGAGATAGTTTATGAGGGAATAATTTTTTGAAAGACAGTGTCTGGGGCTAGTGTGGACACGGGAGTAATTCTTCAGGGAAGCATCTTGTTCTCTTTCATATTCTTATCATCTGAAAGGCGGAGGGAGGGAGGAGGAGACTATTCTGGTTTTCATTTATTGATTTGCAATTTTTTTTAATAGGAATAATTGAATAATTTTTTTTTTTTTTAGTGAAAGGTCTATACTAAAGGTATTTTCTTCTACTCAGAAATGCTGTCTATCCTGGGCAGCAATCCAAAGCCAAAAACTTGCAGAGTGGGTCCTATGGTCCATAAAAACGATGAGCTTTGAACATGGGGGAAAAAAAAAAAAAAAAAAAAAAAAAAAAAAAAAAAAAAAAAAAAACTATGCACAGACTTTGGGGAACTATGTTTTGAAGCTTAGGATACAATTTTTCTGAGTCGGAGGAAAAAGGCAGAGTAAGTCTACTGCAGGAATGTATTGATAAGAAATGGTGGACTTCCATTTCATTTCAATATGAGAGATTTCAAAGTTAAAAGAAAACGTGATACTTCTATTCAGGAGGCAGTCACCTCCTTTACAGAAAAATCCTGCTCCAGTTTAAGCTTGGGGAAAATTGGAATCACCTGCTTTTCCTGGAGTTATTTTACTTTATAAGGTATGGATTGAGGAATAAAAAGACACTCCAAGCTTACTGCAGACCACACAACTTTAAGTAGCACATAGTGCTGCAAATAACAGATGGTTTAACATGAATAAGACATTCTTCCAGTTGTGTAAAGCATGTGGGCTTAGATGCTTTTTTAGGAGGTATTTATCTGTTTATGGTTTAATGAATAATTAATGATGTCATCTAAATATGTTGCATTACTTCTTTAGTTACCCTTTCAGAACGCAGAAAAGCCAGGCTAGTCTTCCAGGGTTAACCGCGTAATCTCACTTTCATAATACTATACACTTACACTGCTACTGGTCTCAGAGGATCAGAATGCTTCATTGTATAGAAACATATACTGAACAAAGTGGAGTGACACGTTAGGGGATGCATAGAGGCGGGTGTGTTCAACGCTTAGGATGCTTGATACATAAACAGCAGCTCGAGCCAGTTTACATGATCCATTTAATGCCGTCGTTCTTTCGAAGCTATTGCTAGTAGCAGACTTTATAGGTAGATTGCACTCATTTTTGTTGGTTTGTAGTGTACTTTTTCAAATTCATTATTAAAAAAGGTCATTTTCCAAGGTTGCTAGGTCTAAAATGACCGTTCTTGGCAGCAGTTTCAATTGTCTGTTCATTTCATTAATTTTGCTGCTGAATCATGGACTACTTCTGTAAAATACATATATCCAATTAATTCCTCGGTGTAAAAAGCAGAGAATGCTCATAAAAAGGAATTTTAGACCTTCAAACTGCATTTGGCAGATACTTTTAAGGGTATTTAATTTCTTGTTTCCCCAGGTGGGGTTTCTGTTATTTAAGTGTGGTGTCTTTAGCCTGTGCAAGGAAGAAAGACTTGACATTCCTGTCATGCCTACAAGTCTTGGTAGCTTCCTTGATTAAATATTGCAGGAGCGGACGATACGGGGCAGGCCTGCAGGTCCCTTTCAGACCTTTAAAATGACAGTTTGAATGCCCTCCTTCTCCTGCAGTGGGTTAAATAGTCCTGCCAACTACAGTGATCCCCATCCTTAGGCAAGGACTTGAGACCACCACCCTTCAGAGTGGCAGCCCATAAATGTGTGAACTAGGTAGGATTTTTTTGTTGTTGTTTGTAGGCTAAACTCTTTTAAAAACGAGATAGTTTAATGTTAGTTCCTCTAATACTGACCTGAAAAGGCAGCGTCTTAACCAGCAAGCGCTAACAAAGCCACAAGATGGCACTTGTGCTTCACGTACCTTCTGCCGCTCTCTCACTTAGCAGGCTGGTAAAAAAACCGAAAAAGGATCAAACCAACCCAACATCAACCTACAGAAGAAAAGCAAGCTTAAAGTCAGTAGGTAAAAACATCAAATGGATTCCTTTCAACCTAGCCTTTTTGTAAAGCAGAAACTCTCTTTCCTTCTACCTTAAACAGTATCTCAAGACTGACTCAATGTCAGTGAAGTCTCTTTAAGCTTAACATTCAATTTTTCCATGTTTCCATGATCATTTCCAAATCACCCACGACAGTTTTGATAAGGCAAGATGCATGTAAATACTCAGGTGTACTACAGATGTATTACTTTTGTGCATTATTTCCTTTCAGAAAAGATTTAAGCTTATATTTGATTGCATGTTCTATTCTAGTCATGTCACATTGTTTTTTGCAAGATGTATTTGCTTGGAGTTTTCTTCTTCATACTGTAAATCTATTTTTGTTTTCCTGAATGTTGGGGCATCACTTGTTTTTTTGTGTCTCTCTTCTGGAGTGTGTGGTCCTGATTCACTACAAAAAAAAAAAAACAAAACCAAAACGTAATTTCTTTGCCAGTTGACTCAAACATCTCCCTTTGGCTACGCCTGTCCTGTGGGAAGTGAGTGCTTGTGTCTCCCAGTGCCTGTGATCAGGCCAGTCCCCAGTAACAAAGTTGGGGGAAGGGAGGATCTATTAGAATGGCAGCAGGAAGGCAAAGGTTTGGGAAGCAAAGCCAACCTCGTTTTAGCAAAAGGGTAACAAATTGAGATTTGAGTGACTTTTTGCTATTGCTCAGAGTAATTAAGAGGCCTACCCAGGAATATTTGACTAAGATGTAGCACAGGCACAAGACTCCAGGCAGTTGGCTTTCTGGTCACCTAACGCACTTGGACCCTTGTGTGAAAGCGTGAGGAGTCACGGCTGGTGAGCATTTGCTGTTGGAGACTTCTCTGCTGCAGCGCTAGCTCACACCTCTGCCAAACTCTGGACTATCTAGAAGTGGTTCACAGCTGAAGCGAGAAAATGCAGAACTGTGGTGGTAAATCGGTTTTAGACTTCAGTCTCAGCCTTTCAGATGAACGGGCAGAACTGGCTTAAGCTACGCAGCACAACATACTCAAGTCTGTACTTATGGTGTGACTAACAAAACGAGTATATAGCCGTGGCTCTAACACCTAGGTGGTCTAGAAAAGAGAAGAACGTAGGAAGGAGTGGAATTGCAACATCTTTTTGCAGAAGAGAAAGTGGTGCATAATACCTGATGAATCATGCTTTGTGTAAATGTATTTCTACACCTAAATGCCTGATGGATTTCAGTTCCATTGGGCAAGAAAAGAATGTCTCCAGTTGCAGTTGTTTTACTTCTGCTCAGTGTTGGAAAAACTGCTTTATTAATGAGGATTGTAGATTAGTTCACCTGCTCTTCAGTGATTGTATTGCTCTGTGCTTTCTGAAATTGCTTTCAGAGCTGTAGCAGTCCAACCAGACTTTCCCATTAATACTTTATTAGCAGAAGCTACTTCTGCTATAAATGCCTGAAATTTGCTTTTCTGTCTGCTAGTATGCATACCATATGCACGGAAGACTTTTGAAAGACTTTTTTCTGCCTTCTCTGCTGTAGCTGTTGGGTTAAGATGCCTTTTTTTTTTTTAATAGTAGTTCTTATCACCCAACAGGGGAAGCATCTTTTTTTTTTTTTTTCCCCCCTTCCATGAGGAAGGGATATGTCATAAATGTCCCTCCAGAAAATGCTTCTTGACACATTTCCCCTATTTGAAATGAACATTTATATTGCTAATTCTCTTAGAGTAAACAATACTAACCCTGACTTGACAATGAAATTTAAAAAGCTGTTACTTTTCCTGCCTTTCAAGACAGCTGAGCTCTGTAGCTTGCACAGTAGCATCCAGGATTACAAGACAAATTGTAGATTTAGGACAGAATGAACAGCAAAATGCTTCCAGGCAGAACTAAGTCATTAATCTGTATTGAAATTCCTTTTTGTAAAGGAGAAAGTATTGTAATGAGGCTGCATTCAAGATCAAAGTTTACCTATGGACAGTGAGATGCTTTGTGGAAGCAATATCATCACAGCAGTTCAGGCACCCGTAAAAGTGTGCGCTGGTGTTGTACAGCCCTGCTGATGTTTGTCGGACGTGTGACCGTGGTGCTCAGATGTTCACTCCCACAGAGCTGTGCTGGGAAAAGCTGTGGCTCCTGGGTGCACCTGACACCCTCATCGCCTCCCAGGTGGTGGGTCTGGGAGCAGAGTAGGTTACCATGTAACTCGTAAGTGCACAAACCCCTGCATATCCCGAATTATCAGAAAAAAAGGCTTAAGACGAGGCCAGAGCGCGACTGTATCTGTCAGATGTTATGAACTTAGATCGTGAGGTGGGGGAAAATCCCCTCATCCCGCGGGAGCTCCAGTCCCGGGCTCCGCAGCGACTGTCGGTAACGGCCTCGGCTGGAACCCGCGCGACCTGGTGTCACCGAGTGTGAAAAGCTTCCGACACTTTCCCGGACCGGGGTCCCCCTCGCCTCCTACTTCGGCCGCGGCTGAGTGGGGTGGGGGGGCTCGGGCAGGCCCGGCCGCAGCTCTCCGCGCAGGTGGG
>KL263779.1:0-31186 GCA_000699545.1 Podiceps cristatus
CATTCTATGATTCTATGATTCTATGACTGAGGAGGAAGCTCTCAGAAAGTCAGGCAGTAAGATGGAGACCTAGCTTGAATGAGAGTGTCTCCAGCTGAATACCCACAATACATAGAAAAATCTGATGTTAGTATAATTCAATAGTGCCCTTTTGTTACCTGTCCTTTACAAGTATCTATAACATTGTATATTTAAAGGTTTAAATACATTTTATTTGCAATTTACCATAATCTGGTTCAGACTGTGGCCATTAAAATACATATGGTTAATAGCAAGCTGTTCTACATCAATAGATGTGGTGATCCTTAAAATTGGGTTCTTATCAAGTTCATAGCTTCCCTAAATATTGATGCAAGACATTCAAGAGGTAAAGAAATCTATTCTTCTATTTAAGATGCTTGGATAAGATGCTATATTATGAGATTAAGAGAGAAAGAAATATTTTTCAGTAGTAACTGCATGGCACTGTAGTGAGTAGGACAACTGAAGATGGAAGGTCCCAAAGGAATTGTTCAAGAGTGCTGTAGCCAAGGTAGTTTGTGTTCCTACTGCCTGGTCACTTGCATCTCAGTGTATTAAACAAGCAAGAATATGCTTTTTGAAGGTACTACCAAGGAGAGGGTCTCACTTTACTAAACAGATAAAAGACAAAGAGTAAGGTTCAACCAGTATGTTTCTACTGGAGATTAAAAGGTAAGATAGCACAGGGAATTTTCAGAATAAAAAATCCTTTGCCTTACTAAGGATGGCTTTACCCAAGAGAACAGTCATAGCTAGAGATGTAACTGCACACAGAGAAGCAACTGGTTGCTTTTGAAGGCAGTTAAGCAAGACACATTGTGTCTGTTGAGAACATAGACAGAGTGTAGAATATAGGACCGTGAGGAGGAAAAAAAGTCGGAATAGACAGCAGCTTTTATAGTCCTGGAATACATCATGAAGAATGGGGAGTGTTATTAATATAATACACTTGGAGTAATCATCTGGGGAAGAGCAGGAATTTACCCTTGAGTGGAAAAGTGTAGGGGGCCTCTTACTAGTGGGAACTATTACTTACTTGCAGGCATGTTGCCTGGATTATGACTCTTCTTCCATGATAAACGTAGAATGGCTAAAAGCAGAGATCTTGTGGATGACAGCACAGACAGAGTTGCCACTGCTAGCAGTCCAGAGGTAGGTAAGGACTAGCGTCCACTCACTGACACAACTACTGGGAAGTCAGAAGAGTTATGGGGTAGGATCAGCCCTGTTGTATAAAGCCACCAGCAGCACAAGAAGATTTTATGTGTCAGAAAATAAACTCTTTCTATGTAGAAGACTTCATCTTAATGTGTCATTGCAGGCATACAATAAAAAAGAAATGCCTCATGGAAAATTACACAGAATCACAGAATGGTAGGGGTTGGAAGGGACCTCTGCAGTCCATCTAGTTCAACCCCCATGCTAGAGCAGGTTCACCTACAGCAGGTAGCACAGGACCGTCCAGGTGGTTTTGAGTATCTCCAGAGCAGGAAACCCCACAGCCTCTCTGGGCAGCCTGTGCCAGTGCTCTGCCATCCTCACGATAAAGAAGTTTTTCCGCCTGTTCAGACAGAACTTCATGTGTATCAGTTTGTGCCCATTTCCCCTTGACCTATCGCTGGGCACCACTGAAAAGAGTTTGGCCCCATCCTCTTGACACCCGCCTTTAAGATATTTATAAGCATCGATAAGGTCCCCTCTCAGTCTTCTCTTCCTCAGGTTGAACAGCCCCAGCTGCCTCAGCCTTCCGCAAAAGGAGAGATGCTCCGTCCCCTCACCATCTTTGTAGCCTCCACTGGACTCTCTCCAGCAGTTCCTCGTCTCTCTTGAACTGGGGAGCCCAGAACTGGACACAGCACTCCAGATGGGCCTCACTAGGGCAGAGCAGAGAGGGAAGAGAACCTCCCTCAACCTGATGGCCATGCTCTTCTTAATGCACCCCAGGATGCCGTTGGCCTTCTTGGCAGCAAGGACATGTAGCTAGCTCATGGTTAACTTGTCACCCACCAGGACTCCCAGGTTCTCCACAGAGCTGCTTTCCAGCAGGTCAACCCTTAACCTGCACTGGTGCATGGGGTTATTCCTCCCCAGGTGCAGGACCCTGCACTTGCCTTTGTTGAACTTCATGATGTTTCTCTCCGCCCAACACTCCAGCCTGTCCAGGCCTCCTGGGGTATCAGCCGGTCCTCCCAGTTTGGTATAATCAGCAAACTTGCTGATGGTACACTCTGTCCCTTCATCCAGGTGATTGATGAATAAATTGAACAAGACTGGGCCCAGTACTGACCCCTGGGAAACACCACTGGCTATAGGCCTCCAACTAGACTCTGCACCACTGATCGCAACCCTTCAAGCTCTGCCATTTAGCCAGTTCTCAATCCACCTCACTGTCTACACATGTAACCCACACTTCCTGAGCTTACCTATGAGGATGTTATGGGATACAGTGTTAAAAGCCTTGCTGAAGTCAAGGTAGACAACATCCACTGCTCTACCCTCATCTACCCAGCCAGTCATGCCATCATAGAAAGCTATCAGATTGGTCAGCATGATTATCCCTTGGTGAATCCATGTTAACTACTCCTGATCACCTTCTTTTCCTCCACATGCTTAGAGATGACAACCAGATTGAGCTGTTCCATCACCTTTCCAAGGATGGAGGTAAGGCTGACTGTCCTGTGGTTTCCTGGGTCCTCCTTCTTGCCCTTCTTGAAGACTTGAGTGACATTGGCCTTCCTCCAGTCCTCAGGCACTTCTCCTGTTTTCCATGACCTTTCAAAGATGATGGGGAGTGGCTTTGCTATGACATCTGCCAGCTCCCTCAGCACTCGGGTGCATCCCATCAGGGCCCATGGATCTGTGGGTGTCCAGTTTGCCTAGATGTTCTTTGAACTGATCCTCCTCAACCAAGGGAAGGTTTTCCTTTCTCCAGATTTTCTCTCTTACCTCCAGTGTCTGGGATTCCTGAGGGCCAGCCTTAGCAGTAAAGACTGAAGCAAAGGTGGCATTCAGTAACTCTGCTCTGTGTCCTTTGTCATCAGGGCACCCACCTCATTCAGCAGTGGATCCACATATGCCCTAGTCTTCTGTTTGCTACTGATGTACTTGAAGAAGCCCTTCTTATTGCATTGACAAAAAATGTGTCTATACAGAGAGGTACCCCAAAGATGTGGGGCCTTGTCAGAGAGAGACCTGTAGACTGTTAGACATACGCTGTACTTTTACAGCTAGCACATTACTGTTCTCATTTAAGATCAGGAATGTTCCTGAGGTGCTCAAGAAATGATTCTTCTTCATCCTACCAGGCAGGGTGAAGTAAGGACTGCTGCAGCTTCTGTGACCAGGTCTCAAAAGCAGAAGATAGTATTTGCATCCAAGAAAGTCCTACTAAATTCCTCTCTCAGATGGTCAAACAGCCATTTTAAATGGTATTCACCATCATTATGAGTGCACTTACGGAGCAGGCTAGATGAGAAAAATAACCAAGGCAAGAAATTTTGCTACCTAGTATCTTAAAGCAAATGCTTTGTCCTTTCAGATAACAACTGAAAAGAAAACTTTGATGAACTTTTAAAGAATTATGAAATGGCATTTGTCTCCTATTATCCAGAAATAAATTGTTTAATAGACATTTTCATCAAAGTTCTTAAGGCTAAATTGAAAATAAATGCAACCAAAAAGATGCCAATGGCAGCATAGTATTACCTCATTTACTCTCTGGCTACTACAAGATACATCAGGAATCTTTGTCATTCATCAGTTTATACACCCATACAGAAAGAAAAAATACAAATCTTCAGATCTCAATAGATATTTTTTGTGAAGCAGCACTAGATTAAAGGAGAAACTTCATATATTCAGAGTGTTATGTGGTGATTTAAAATCCACATTACATTTGATGTAACAAAATAAGATGAAAGGTGAAAGGACATGGAAGAAGTGGTACAGCTGGAAGAGTTGCAAGAGTTCTTTTGAAGTGGAGGACCTGATGCTACCCTTAATCCTTGAAAACTACTTTAAGATGCAAAATTCTTGGGAGGGAAACCTTTAAGGAAATGAACAGGTTAATGAATCTACTTAACAATGTCAGGAAATTACAGTCAGGCTGGACCACAAACTGTACACATTAATAGTTTGAAAGCCTGTTACAGATGTAAAGAGCTTATAAACATGTT
Source organism: Podiceps cristatus (assembly GCA_000699545.1). Lineage (NCBI taxonomy): Eukaryota > Metazoa > Chordata > Aves > Podicipediformes > Podicipedidae > Podiceps > Podiceps cristatus. Next base: position 4,197 of record KL263779.1, read on the forward strand.
TTGTAGGAAAGAGAAGAGATCCTAAACCCTTCTGTCAGATATACTCGGCAACAATGAAAGGAAAGTCATTCAAGAACATAAGTCTGCTGTGGGAAATAGCTCTTTCTACAAAGGCAGAACCACATTTTGCAAAATCAATAAAAAAGTTTTTGATAAAATAGCAGGCTTTGATGAGTATCCTATCAGACAAAGTTGCAGCTGATAATATGAGGTCAGGGAGGTTTGAGCATTGTAATTAAGGACTGAGGCAAAATTAAGTAGCCCTTGAGACATGGTAAGAACATTTGAAAATGCATTTTCCATATGACTTTACAAAGGCTGAGCACGATGACAATCTTTCATTTTATTCCATTTTTCTCTATTATTTTGCCTGTGATTTTCTTGGTGGCAATCATTTACAGGAATAGCTGCAAAGAATACACAGAACAGGTTGAAGTTGTCTTTGAAAAACTAGATTCTGGTTATTAGAAGAGCATCTGATGCATTCACAGTTAATCACTTAGGTCATCAGCTTGAGGATGGAATGCCTTCCTAGTCCCTAAGTGAAAGCCACAGTGGACTGGATAGCTGAAAGGCAAAACTCAATGACTAAGAAAATTCTTTGGACCATGGAACCGTGGTGAGGAGTATGAATCTTGGAGACATGACATAGGAATCTATTCTTGTTACCCTTTTTTTATAGGACTTCATTGCAGACTATTTTTGGCAAAAATAACTGTGGAATTCACCTTACATAACTGCAGGAACAAATGGAGCTGTGAAAGTAGGGCACTGAAGTAAGGTCAGAATCAAAATCTGTTCTTGGATTGATTTTTTTTTTTTTTTTTAACTTTCTTAGATGTTTCTGTGGATTGATGTAAATTGTAATTTTCAGCATCCTATCTTCATGTAAGATCCATCAAAGTAATGAAATTCAGCTATGTCCTTTGAGACCAGAATTTCCTTTTTCTTCACGTTTCTAGGCTTTCCTTCAAAAATGATTTCTGATTAACAAGGAAACCAGTATTGTATCCTCTTCTGGAAATTATTTGCTTTTATAAGTTTTTGATTTTATCACCAGTGGCAGGACTTCTAATTTTAGTGTTTTGCCTTTTTTTTTTTTTTTAATTAGAATCAAGCAAATGTATGTAGTTGACATAATATTTCTTTTTTCTAAATTTAAAATTATCTATGCAAAAATGTTTGAAAATCTGATTACAAAATATTTTATAGCAAAAGAAAAACAAGGATCAGGCAAAATTTATATTTTTAAGATTTTCATTATTTTTATATTTAATTTGGATATTTGATGGCTTGATTTATAGTATTTGTAATCCATAGGTTTGGTACCATTTCATTGAATCAGCTCATTACGTCCCAGATCAACACACTCTGAGACTCTTGACGCTGTACAGCAGATATAAACTACAATTTTGCTCCTTAAAAGATATGTGAAAATTTAAAAAATTAGCATGATTTGGTTTTTCTTCTCTAGAAGTGCTGTTATTAGTTTGAAGTATAAAAAAAAATTTAAAAAAGGCAAATGTAAACATATTCCGAAGTACAGAAAATGGTCTTGAATTCAATGACATGTTACACAATATATTATAATAAAGAGGTTTTCAGCAAAGCCTCAGATCAAACCTTCTGCTGAGAGGCACCATAGAGCATAGGCTGATTAAAACCTATATTTAAATCTTACTATTTTTGGCACATCTGTTTTGAATAACTTATACCAAAATATAGGCACAAGTTTTTTGCAAAAACATATTTTAAATGCATAGAGGCTTTCATAAATACTGTCTATTTCTTAATGTTTTAACAGGAGAACAAGGTGATCCACTGGGTGAATTAAATCCTCTGATACTATTTCCTCCTTTTTTTCTTCATATCCTTTCTGGTTTTAAAAATTTCAGACTTCATCCCTAAGTGAGGCTTATGTAATCATCCTGTTTTTACTAGTATGTGGCACTGCTGCTAACACACCTCTAAATGCAACTTCTTCGATTTTCTTGCTCTTTTATCATAGCAATGCCCTGTTGTTCCCTATTCAACTGCTCTAGTATAATCCCATAGATTATTTTTTTTCAATATCACTGCACCATTTTAGGACTCCTTTATTTAGAAAATAAACATTTTGTGTCCTGCATCTTCCTGTCAGATTGTCAATCACAGTTTTTTGAGTTGGTTGTTTATGATTTATTGCTTGGTTTTAAGCAAGTACGAAAATAAAAGGTCTCGGATACAGCCAGATGCTCAAAAATGTGTCAAAAAATGATGACTGAGTAGATTGCAAAGGTTCTGTAAATGCCCATTCTTAGGAAAGGCCGGATAGAGCTCAACAAGCTGGGCAATCCACAGCCCTGCACTGACTTTACATCACTGCATCACTACTCTCTCTCAGTCACTTACAGCATTTTTTGCCTATTACCCAGCTAGTTCCATATTTAAATGGTGGTAGGTAATATGGAAAGAGCTAAAAGTGCTGTGCAAGCATGACAGAGATATTGCACTAGAGGTGGGCCCTGAACCAAAAGAAGGGATGCAGTGGAAATGGGGGTGAAAAAAGAGAGAAGAGAAGAACGGAGAAGGATATGGGACATATGAAATAAATTCATAGCAAGTCAGTTTCATTACTTGCTTATGCAACAGTTTTATTGTGGAGGGAAAAACCTGCCTGGGGACTTGTACTTTTCAGCAGCTTGCAGTACATTTTGGGGAAGAATTCTGTGATATGTTCATTTAAAGATTCTACAGAATTAAAATTAATGAGAAGAAGGAACAAAGAACAGACATATGAAGAGAAACAGATACAGACTTGTAATACTTCTCTATACTTGGAATACCACATCTTCCACATATAAACCGTGTGAACACTAAGCAGAAGGAAAATTACAGAAATACTGAAAGGAAAAAGTTGCTAATAAACAGGGTTTTTCTTTGAGAAAAGCAAAACAGTTTAAATAGCTAATGTTCAGATGCAGTAACATGGTTGAGAAATACTTAAGACTAAGCAAAGCTTTAGAAAATAATCTGTAAAAAATCCTTGACAGATAAATTGACAAAATGATCTGATACTGTTTATAGTCATATTTGGATGGATAGGAAGGGCACAGAGGTGTTCCTAGAATACATTCTTCCACTAGTTAAAAATGGAATTCTCCCATCTGAAAAAACCCCCTGTTTTTCTATCATATCTGGGACTCTGTTTTTCTATCATATCAATTTTTCTATCAATTCTTGAATGAACTCACATTCAAGAATTAAAGAGAGGAGGCATATGAAGGACATGCAGCTGAGCAATGATCAGAGGCAAAACAGCATATTCAGGAGTTTGGTTTTGCTATATTAAAAATCTGTTTCGAAAACAACTTCAAATTGTTTCATTTGATCATTTGAGGAATGAAAGTAACACAGGTAGGCTTTTCTATCAAATTATATTAACATTTTTTTCTTTAACCTTTTTTTAAAAATTCAACATATGGAATTTTAAAGCTGAAGTACAAATATGCCTTCAGTTATGTTAGCTGTTTGAAAATTCAGCAGAAAATAGTTATTATGATGGTTTATTCATTTCAACACTATCTATTCAGTGATGTTTTATTTAACAGCAGAATGTCTGTGAATAAGTAGCAATAATGAAATAGTAATATAGAAAATGCTTTCTTTTGAGACTAGGGGTTCTCCTCTTTTAAGAGATGAAGTTTTTTCATTGTAAAGGCTAGTTGCTTTTAACCACCTGACAACCCCTAATTAGATTAAAACAAAGACTATTATCCAACTAGAAATTTACAAATACATCAAGTAAACATACTTGATTCTGTAAGAGAGACAAGATATAATTAGATGTCTACCAAACAAGAAAGCAATAAGGGAAAGATTGCCTTTCAGAAAAGAAGAAAAGAAGAAATCTTGTCATTGAAGATGTCCTTTATTTAAGTAACAGGAAGCAGGCTGTATCAATTTAGGAAACCTACTAAGGATTCTGGTTAAGTAATAAAAATATGGAAGGTGATCTATACAACAGAGATGCACTAAAGCACCCCATTTAAATATGATATAACTTCCTTTAATATCTGTTTAGTATTGAATTTGACTTTCAGCTGGATTTCAGATCCTGTGCCTTTACATGAGTGAGGAATTGGCACACAGAATACAACCACATGAAACTATGCTTCTTAGGGAAGTATTGAGTGATCAGGAATATCTACCCTCTTAAGAATAAATGATTCACTAAATTTTTCACTTAGAAGCCAATATCTCAATACAAGATTAATTAATCAATTACTTTAAATGTTGCTAAAGTTAAAGATTCAGAATCTATTCAAAAAAAAAAAAAAAAAAAAAAAAAAAAAAAAAAAAAAAACCAAAGGAAAAAAAAAAAAAAAAAAAAAAAAAAAAAAAAAAAAAAAAAAAAGCCAGAGTATGAGAATAAGACTTTAGGAAAGTCTTATGAGAAATGTAATCTCATTACAGAAGCCAACCATCACACCGAGAAGGATAGTGTCTTCTGAAGTGGAATTGACAGCTTGTAAAGATTTCTCAGAAACAGATTTTCCCTACCTAAGTTAAGGTTGCTGAATCACTGCAGAAACAATTACCTACTTCAGCATGGGTTTTAACAGTACATTCTTTTTCAGAAGGCTTTATTTAGACTAAATCATAAAACTTAAATTCTAGAGAGGTAGTAATAGAAAAGTTCAAAAAACTTTATGCCACATTTTTAATTAAATCTTTAAACACTTTAGGCCACTTTATAGGCACTTCTACAACTAAGATAATGCTTTTCATTCTTAAATATGTTCTTTCCTATAGTAGTCCAGATACTAGTCCCTAAACTAGGTTAGAGAGGATGTACAGGGATCTATTACAGAGTTTTTAACACATGTACTATCTGTCCTAGCCTATAGCTCAGTAGTACATAATTTCCACTGCTAGCAAGAGATCACAGGATCTGTACTAAGTTTATGAGGCCTCAGGACTATGGCTTGTCAAGTTTACTTTGTCAGACCTTGTCTCAATCAAACTGGAACTTTGCTTTTTGACCTGGTTTAGCTGTAAGAGTATTTTTCTCTCGTAACCACATGACCATGCTTAATAATTGGTTTTAATATGGCTTGTCTTCTTATGGAATAACCATCGATTTATATAAATTTATAATAAGTAGTTGTTCTGTATAGAGTGAGATATTTGTGACTCTAATGCAATGAAGCAATGTAGAGAATTACAGGCCAGTATGTTAGCGGAGGCCTTGAGAAGAGGAGGCACAGGATGAAGTATAGAGGAATACAGGCATGGGGTAAGAGACAGGTCACAGGCTGGCACTGGAAAGCCCATGGCTATGAACAGCTCATCAATGATTAGTTAAAGAAATGCAGACCTGGACAAAATTGGTTTTAGGGGTATCACAAATGCACCATATGTAGTAAATTTGGAGGTAATGTGGACTTGCAGACCAATGAAGAAAAATCAAGGTGTAAAAAAGCATTAACAAACAAATAAAAATTACACCAGCAGATCCTAAAGTGAAAAAGAAACCAACAATATCAACATCATAGTCTTCCTAGTGAAGGAGTTGGGGTGCTAGTGATTCACCATATACCACCCTGACAGATGGAAGGATCCTGAGGGGCAGTAGAAAGGTAAACACAACACCAGAAAAAGGGTCAGCAACTAGGAAATGTGTGATACAGTTCTAACTGTATTATTATTGAGGGGTGGTTTTTTTGCTTTGCTTTGCTTTGAGTTTTTTGGTATGGTGGTATCCTTTTGTTTATGTTCCTTATTTTCTTCTTTTTCTGTTACAGTTATATGTTGGCTAACTCTAATCATTGACTGTTAAAGTTTCAATTATACTAAAAAAGAACTCCTGGCTTTACATATAATCATTGTTTCCTTTTTACCTATAATGTTTTAAAGTAGAAGTGTGGATATTGTGATAATTCCAATTTGTATATCTTCATTGAAATCCTGTGGAGTCCATATATTAGGTTAAAGAAAAGTCTTTGTCAAAACAGTAAACCAGATTCCTGTCTCCTACTAAGATGCCTCTAGGTGAATCTACTCTTTTCCAGCAGAGGTCATATAGCTGCATATGGTAAAATAACAAAAATACTAGCTTTTACATAGTGTTTACCCCAAATAGGTCAGTAAAAGGTATATCATTTGTCCCATTATAAGCAAGAATCAGTAGGCATGTAGACTCAGGACCATTATCATTTTGGTGTCAGAATTTTCTATGCACTAGATGATGCTAAAGGTTAGAAATTTATATATGGATCTTCAGAAGAAATGACAACTGAGCTAGATGGCCTTCTACATAAATTATTTTAATCTGGCAGTGGTTTTAGCATGTTTTTGGCTAAACATATGCTTTAGGATTCAAGATTCAGTCCAGAACTTGTGGAAGCTTAGTCTGTAATGGGATCCACAAACCATTCCCAGCCCTTTTAAATTCCCATGCAATCCGCATTTTGCTAGTATCCTTTTAATAAAGAGATGCATTCAAGTACTTTCAAAGGATGTGGAACTCCTATTAAAAAATATTGATATAAATTATTTTATAATATGTAAAGGACGGAGCCTTTAGCATTAACTCTGAATTCACCATAAGTTCCAAAAGCTTTGGCTTTTGTCAATCTAATTTATGATCCTAATGTTTTTTCAAGAATGTAGTGCATGTAGCTAGTGAATAGAAACTGGAGAATATGGAGATAAACTCACACAAATTTAAGTCCCCTCTATGCCGCTCATGTTGCCCAAAGGGCTCATAAAGACACTCCAGGTGATTCAGCAGGGATCCATTTGCTGATACATATGTGATAAATTGAATGTTCGAGATACATGTGGCGGGGCATGTGACACCTAGGATTGTGGACAGAGATGGTGAAGGTCCATCATGCTGCCGTAATCCTTCCCCTTCATAGCAGCTGCTGAGGGCTCTGTGTTAGCTGTGCAGGCGGAGCTGCCTGCCAAACCGCCCTTGGGTCGCCATCAGAGGACTGAAAGGATCTGTCCCGTTTTGCCTCTTCCCTCTTGCCCGGCTGCCCTGAGAAATGTGACACCTAGGATTGTGGACAGAGATGGTGAAGGTCCATCATGCTGCCGTAATCCTTCCCCTTCATAGCAGCTGCTGAGGGCTCTGTGTTAGCTGTGCAGGCGGAGCTGCCTGCCAAACCGCCCTTGGGTCGCCATCAGAGGACTGAAAGGATCTGTCCCGTTTTGCCTCTTCCCTCTTGCCCGGCTGCCCTGAGAAAAACCTGCACATGGGAAAATATGGCATATGCTCCACATGATCTGCTCCATCCAGGGTAGTCAAGCAGGAAAAGCCTGCAAGCAAATTCCAGAGAGGATTACCAAAGGCCTGTCAGGGCTGGAAGCAGTTAATACACAAGAGGACTGGTATTTAGCATGAAGTGGATGGTTTCTGAAAAACAATTTTTAAATAATTATGACAAATATCCTGTGAATAAAATTTTGAAGGCCCTAATGTTCATTGAAAAATGCAACCGTATTTTACAGCAAGCAGTAAATTCTAACATAAGGAAATTCACGTTATTTCAGGCATGCAACACTGTACTCAACAGAGTAATGCTGTTAGTGTTTTACTCATAACTTTTCTATTTATTTCCTATGGCTATTTCACTCTCATTCTTCATCAGCTGCCAAAAGCTAAATCCAAATGAGTATGTCACCTTTTAGAATCAATGCAGAGAAGGCATTTATCTGATGGTGCATTTCTCTACAATTTCAAATGAAGATCAGCCTTTGAAGCACAGATAAATCTTGTCTCCTGATTAAATTTTTTTTGCTGGATTATTTGGGCTTGCAGAAATGTATCTCTAAACAATTTATCTTCTCTAACAAAGTAGAGGAATATTTGCTGTGAAATTTTGATTTGTTTTAATTGACCACAATGCAGCTTTTGAAATTCACTTAGCAGACACTAGTATCTCTGGGGAAAAATGTAAAAAGAAATCAGAATTATTCAAATTTAAAAAAAAAATGGTTGGCAAATGTATGTAAGAAATATTTTTTCTCAACCCAGGCAAAAAATTATCACTGTTCTATTAATTCAGGCACTGAAAATAAGCAGCACCCCTAATTAAATCACACAAAAAGAGAACATTGCTCAGATAAGGAAATGTGTTATCTTTATATTTACCACAATTATACCTATATACCCCAGATCTGAACAGAAATTTTATGTTTTGGTCCATATTTATTTAAAATACATTTTGTACAGGCACAATTTCTGTCTTTCAAATTCTTATTTCTTTCTCCACCCCTGCCCCAAATATTACATTAGCTTTGAAGTTCAGGGTAGTCTGTTACAGAAGCTTCAGAAACTAGAAGGAACTTCATAACTTGTATCATTTCATTTACTAGCAGGGATGATCTCTAGCTGGAAAAAAATGGAGTTTAGTAACAAATTCTGGGTTAATATGCATTCTTTATGCTTTTATATTTCTGAATATGAGATATATATTCAGCAACATGTATGTAATATTTTGGGTTAAAAACAAACCCTGACAACCCATAGTAAAATATGTTTTAAATTGCAAAGGCAGGTATTTAAAAGAAGGGAAGATCAGGTTCACAGCTCTGCATGAAATACCATACCCTGCTTTGTTTCCATCCTGAGCAATGAGCAAGGCAGGAGTCCTATCAAAAACAGTACATAAACTAACAACTAAAAATTAGAGTAAAATATAGAGGTTCTGAGTCTTCAGAACAACAGTATAAACATGGACAGGAGTAATTTTAACTACAGAATTTACATATTTGGCAGAAGGAGAGTAGCTGGGAGTATTACAAGGGGTGGAGCCTGGTTAGTACAAGGAAACTGTGTCTATTCAGTGAGGGAGCCCATTCCTAGATCATTCCATGAATGACTTGCCCTCTTTCGGAGAAATGGGTGGAGACATGTCTCTCATCCTTTCTTCCTCACCTTGGGAAAAATAATACTTATATTGCAATTTATGATCTCAGGAAGGGATGGATATATTTATATATCTAAAAGGAAATAATATTTTTACACAGAAAGGGGCAGTGGAGGTGATTGGAGCCATGTATGGAGCATAGAGGACTTGGCTTGTAGGTTACCACATGTCCAGGCACACAGTTATGGTCCTGAGTCCTGTAGCTCCTTCTTCAAGTCCTTGAATTTGATATGTGATGATTCATGTCTTTTTTAATTATGGCGTCAGGATACCTAACCTGTTTATGAACAACAGAAGCAAATTGTGGGCTTTTCATATTTCAGGTCAGCAGCCAGATGCAAGTGGAATGGCAGGGAACAAAGGAAAAGGCGTTGTTGCAGCACTGTTGGTGCAGCAGAGAATGCTGTTGCTGCACGTAAATTTCCTTACATGTTTGCTGCAAATAGAAAATGTCCAAAATGAAACACTGGAAGAATATTTTGTAGCAAATTTCTAAGTCTTCCTGTAATAGGACACTAGCTGTGTGGCTCAACAAGAACTTTTTGGAACACTTGCATAAATGAATTAAGGAGGAGGGGTGGTGATAAACACTGCCCATTTGGGTTGCTCCATGCAAATGCATCCCCTCATGTATGAGAGGCCCTCATTTTGGGCATCCCACAAAATTCACATATGACAAAGGGTTCTTCATGAAGCAGAAGGTGAAGAGTGAGTTAAAAGACATGAGAAGGGAAAACTGTCAAACTCAGGGAAAGAAAAATAGGCCACAGAGAAGAAAATAACATAGAAAAAGTCAAAGGTATGCTAATGATGTAGAAATATCTGAATCTTTCCCTTCTCATTCATATTGAGGTTTAGTTATACTGTCTTTTCCTACATTCCTCTCTGCCTACAGTTTATTTAGCAACCACACAGAACAGTCCCGCTATAAAATGTCTCCTCAGATGTGCTTTGTGCTTTGGAAAGTGTATTTCAGAAGGTGCATAGTATCCACTTCCAGGATAATCTTCTCTGTATTATTCAAGTTTTAGTGCACAGGCTGCCAAAGCACATACATTATTGAAAAGATGCTCTCACCAATACTGACAATACAGTTCTTCCGAAAAAAAAAAAATCACGCTATGCTACTTCTTTCCTCTCTTGCAGAAGCTTAAGTAGAACTGAAATGATGCATAAATCCAGATCAAGAGATCAGTATGGGACTCAACCTAGACCAATCATATTCATACATACAGATATATATAGCATATGTCTATATCTGTGCTTATGTATGTTTGAGTATTAAAATGTACGTATACATAAAAGATGTACCAATACAGTGTGTGTGTGCATGTTCATGTGTGTGTGTCTTATGTGTGTGTAAAAATGGTGAGAAACAAATAGTGCATTAGACAGATACGGAGCAAATTACTACTACCACAGCCCCAAAATGCAGGCAATCAGAAAGCAGCTTTGTTTGTCTTGTTTTAATCTTAAATGTAAACAGTTATAAATGACATTATCACATGAAGCAGAAAGCAGCAATCTGTTCTCTAGGCCAATCAAGCTATAGAAGGTTGATGTGACATAGAAAGTGATGCAAATGCAAAAGAAAGTGTGAGATTGGTGCCTCTGGATTTTTCATAGTCTGGGTATAAACTGAATTGATATCACAATAGAAAATCATTACTTCATGACAAATGGTTCACGGTACTGCGAGAATTTCTGTAGCTTAGTTTTGCTGGGTAATCTTCATCACAGTTTGCAGGTATAATGGTTTTGTAAAAACTTTTTCTTGTATTGTGATGAGCAATAGTACTGTGACAAATAAGCAATAGCACTAACTGCTTAGTTTCGAATGTTAAGAAAACAATTAATTGGACAAGGAATAATGAGAAAAAGTAATAGACATCTAAACTAAAAGTAGGAGTGTCCTATTTGATCACTAATGCAATGATCACATTTGCCGTGGTTAGGAATTTCATCTTCAAGCACCTTACTAATATTTGCAACAAGAAAAGGGGAGTCATCAAAAATGTGACCTTCCAAACTTGTGTTGTTACACACTCCTTTTTGAACATAGTGGTGTACCTGGAACTCCGGAACTTACAGGAAATGGTAATTAAAGGCCCACAAAACAAAATAAAACCCAGATCCTTCCCCACTTTTATAAGCATAGGCTGTGCCTTTTGTTACAGACCTCCAAGAGGATGCACCTCAGTGAAGGTACCTTAGTAGGGTCCTGTACAAACCAAATATCCTACATGATGCTGAAGAGCACCTCTAATTTGCTGCATCCCTCATAAAATGATCCAGCTCTACATCTGCCAGGTTCTGTAGTCAGCAAAGAGAAATGCCATGACACCAGTTATTTCCCTTCTGTTCTAGACACCTTGTTTTTTGAGGGAGATCCCTGTCTACACCTACTTAGCTGTCTTCCTCCTTGATCAATACAGGAGGAAATCTTATGTACCTGAGTAAGGACAAAGAAACATTCGTCCCCGTCTCTTTGTGTAGCTACTAGTAATAATCTGCAAAACTGAACCTATAAGCATGAAGTTCTTATAACCAGAATCCTGAGTTTATCGAGTCTTCACAGCTCAACTTCCTAGCATAAATACTGTAACTAAATGTTGAAAAATAATGAATTCCACTTCAAATTGATAGCAAAATTATTTAAGATAATTTCTTTTTAACTCAGTATTCTTAAATTTTGTCTTCTGCCAAAAAGAAGAGACAGTCTTAGTATTGCTATAATTGTAGAAGAAAATAATGTAGATTTACTCTACTTTAAATTTGTCCCATTTTCCACTTGTTCATAACGTTAAATTATAAAAAGGAAATCCAAAACAAAAGCAGAAAACTAGATAAGTATAGTTAAGTGCAAATTTGTCATTAAGGCAAATATCGCACACACATAAAGTAGCCTCTCAAACTTTTCATAGACGACAAAGTAAATTAGTGCATGGACAGACTTACAAATGAACATCATGATCAATTAGATCTGAGAATACCATGAACCTGATGTTACTCCTTGTAATCAGGAAAAAAAATAAAAAAGGAAATATTGACTTCAAAACTAACCTACAATGCAGATATAAGCGAAAAGCTGCCTCAACTCATTTCTTGTGAATGGGAAACAGAATATATGCTTGCTAGGGAACTTTAATATGAAAATCTTCAATATTGTTATGAGACTTCTTTAATTGCTTAAAGTACTCAACTGTATATTATTAGAATAACCGTAATAATTTGGAATATATCCCCTTTCTCAGATTTCTATTTGTTTCTTTTTCTAAGTCATAAATGCTTGATAAGTCATACGTGCTTTTTGTCAGCTAGGGGTAGTGTCTAGTACCAGTGAGAAAGGTTTTCTTGAAAATGACATAGAGTTAATGTGCATGCCTTGCTTCTGCAGTCCTCACTTACAGACATGCTAATGCCCTGCCTGAATAAATGAAATTGTTCACATTAACATATATCACAGTACTTGACTAACACCAGCTCTCAAATTTTCTTAACATGTTTCTTTCTTAAATGGGGAGAAAATCCTAACATTTGCATTGTAAGTCAGAGAGCAATGAATTATGTATTGGTTTCTGAACCGTGAATGCACAAACCAGTTTTTGAAGGTATATGAGGTCAGGCTTGCAACACTGTCATTTAAATCATTTGACTTTCAAGTCAAACCAAAGTTTGATATTCAAATGAATGTGTTACAAATTTGGAAGGACTTATTATCTAAACAGAAATACAAAGCTATTCTAGTTTAACAGTCTTTTTGGTTGGTTGGTTGTGGGTTGGTTGGTTTGTTGGTTTGTTTGTTTACCATGACTAAGGCTTTGAGAAAGTACTGTGCACTTTCTGTACTCATTTTATTAAATATTCTTGATTCTATTATTTGAAATGGATTAATTGAAAGGGATTGTAGCAATTTCTAAGGATTTAAATGCTTTGCAATACTGTACATGTGTAAGAAGTGGATCTCATTTGAAGAGTCTGCAAATTGTAAAGGAAATATAAAATTATGTCCCAAATGTATATGTATAGAGCATATGTATATGTCCTTTTTCATGTCCATAAAATGTCAGTAAAGAGGAGTATCTCTATATTCTGTCCATCATTATTACTATATTTCATTTTCACAGAAAAAAATCTGCCTTTTCTTCATCACAGGCAGTTTCAAAGTATGAAAATCGCAACATTCCATCCATCTTTAGACACATTGTTCCAATCCCCATCACAAAGAGTTTTATTTATCTGTGTGATCTCCTGCTCAAAGTCTGTAGGAGTGGAAATATTGATTTCACTCAAGAAATACACATCTTTAATAGAATATTTCTGGCAATTGTACTTTTTGAGAATGGTCATGTCCAGCTTAGCACTCTGACTAGTATTCATCATGGAGACTCCTTGGTTTAGCACAGAGCATGTAAAAGTTGTAAACACACATGTGCATTTGAGTTGGATTTTCCATAATAGTTTCTACACTGTCTTCATTCTTCATGGCATTCGATACTTAGAAAGACAAGATAGTGTAATCAGCATGACTTTTCATTCTTCTTTTGTTACTTCCTTATGTATATTAATCCCTTCTATATAGAGAAAGGTAAATAATAAACCCAGTGCACAGTCAAAATACTTCTTAGTCTGCATAAGATGTCACCACCAAAGTGCCACTATACCATAAACTCTTAATATTCATACATGTATTTTTACAGTCACTTGTTAGCCATAATATGGAGTTGTAAGTGGAAAATGTGTGTATTTATGTGTAAAAGAACATTCTTGCTATACTCAGCAGCCTGTTTGTGGCTTTAAATGTCTACATTTTGTGTGGCTTTACACCAGACAGTGTCAGTCTGTTCATATTTCTCTCCCCTCTCATTTTCTATAAAGTCTGTTTCACTTATCCCCTAGCTTTTCAAAAGAAATACAGACGCCTACTGCCTTACTCGGTTGATGCATTTCATTTGAGGATACATAGTGTGACATATTATACAATGTGTCACACTGGATGTTTTTAGTAATCCTGCTGACATATATATTATTCCTGAAAATATGCTGATTTATAGATTAAACCAGGGGGGTCAGGATATCACCATAAGAGTGTGCTATTTTATTTTAGGAATGCAAATTATTGTTAAAAAAAAATATCATCATGTCTCTACCTGTGTAATAGAAGTATTTTAGTCATTTTTAGTTTGAGCCTTCACAGACAGTGGCATTTCAAGAATTAAAACATTTGTTTCATGCTTTAATGACTGAATTTAGTTTCTCCATGTGGCACCATAACTCAGACAGAAAAACTCTATTTAAAGTGAAATATTGAAAAATGTTGACTGAACAATACTGAAAAATACTCCAGCATGTGCTTGTCTTGGGAGTTCCTTGTAGCTAAACCCTCTGTACACAACCCCAGGAATATATACACACACGTGTGTGTGAACAGCTCCAGATAACTGAGCTTAGAAGTATAAAAAGTAAATATAAAGATAGATGTCTGCTAAGATAGATCATTTTGGGCTATTAAATTATCTGATGAAATAGTCAGTGTTTGTCAACTTTTTTTTTTTTTGAGAGAGAAAACAAATTGTCAATTGAAAATGATGATGCCATTATTTTTGCCAGAAATACATAAATGATTGCAAGTGCTCATCATTTACTTTACCTCCATTGTCCACGTTCCTGTGGTAAGGCAAGAAAGTTTAGTTACCAGGGTTTAATCCAGCTCAGAATAAATGTCAAATTCAGGGAAGCATGGGGGGGGTGGGGGGGAAGGGGGGGGCGGCTAGATGCAGATGTGTTGCACAGCAGCTCTCGGTATTTTTATTTGACATTCAGGGTTAAGACAGAGCAGAAGATAATTTATAGAGGAATTGTGACAGTAATATTACATTTCTAAACTTTGAAGTGGCACACCTTGTAATATTCAATATTTCAGCTTCTGGCAAAGCCAAAAATTAGTTCTTGTATATGTAACACGAAGAGGGGTAATTTTGATTTCTAAGTAGCTAAAGCATCTCTTTATATATACTATATATATTACCATATATGTTAGGTATAAGATATACAAAAATTTATTAAGGCCTATGTCTGAACATTGTGCATTCTGAAAATTCAAGAACAATTTTGAAGGGAGAATTGGAAAAAAATCACATTTCATTTAAAGGAAACAGATTAAATAGATAATAATAGGTAAAAGGCAGGTTTAAGATTGTCAAGGATGAATGTCAAATGCAGTTATCAAATGACTATGCATATCCTGGGTCACAGCTTCCACATATATATGTTTGTTATAGAAGTGTGTAGCTGCTTAAGTATAGCTATTAATTGCAAACACTGAAATACAATCTGCTCTTGTTTTACAGTGCTTTCCTATATGCATATCAGAATGAGATAATCTTATAAAGATAAGACTAAGTCTGAGAAATCAAAGTCACAAATGGTTTAACTCTTTGAGAGACAGAAGATAAAAATATTTGTTTTTTATAATCTGAAGACAGGGTGGACATACAGTAGAACGTTTGAAAATATTTCCAGGAATGAAAATACAGAAGATTGATATTTTTGTTCTTCTTTTTTCCCTTTCAGATATTCACATCCTTATTTTAATTAACTTGCTCATATAAATACAGCAGGATTGGTGTAATTTTTTAAATAACTCTTTACTGAATATGTCAACAAGATAATATATAGTGTATAGTGAGGTTTTGAAGTTAACAATGCGTGCAACATGGCAGATTGCAGAAAACAGATAATGCAGACTTCAAACCATCTATTTTTCCATGTTAAAGATAGAAAGTATACCAAACACAGAACAGAATCAAGTGTGCATGTCTCAGTTAAAATCAATTTTATGAAAGATCACCTTCAGATATTTGGGACCAAGTGATGATAACATTTTTTTTTAGTAGCTTATCTGTTTCTGAGAGGATCAGAATTCATCTCTCGTGAGGCACATTTCCACAGAACCCAGTACAATAAAATCTTTCCAAATCTCTTTTTGTACTAGCTTTCCAGATGGACTACTACCCAGCGTCCTTTTAAAGACAAAGACATTCTCTGCTGTACAAAAGTTTAATGCCAAATGCTTCAATATTGCCTGTAGTATCATCTGGGATACAAAGTGCCCTGTTCAGTAGAGTTCAGGGAAGAAGTGATCATCAGCTTCCTAGGATTATCTCTGTGCTTAGAAGAGAGCATCAGGCAGGATTTGATGAGGCTCAGAGCCAGTAACTTTTAGTATTGGCACTCATTTCTGTTTTGTTTTTCCACTGAGCTGGAAAGATAAGTCATGAGTAAAACCATTATTCTTATGTTCTAAAGAAAAAGCTTTACTATCTCCATGTTATAATTTAAAGTGAAGTACTATAAATGGAGAATTCAATGGGAATTAACCACTTCACTGTCAAAAGCTGAGACTGAACTTTCACTTCAATGTCATTATTAAAGTGCCTTATGTAGACCCTTAGAACCATAACAACAATACAATACACATAAAGTTCTTTTGCTTGCAAATTTAAAATCGATATATTTCTCAGAGGGAGAAATTTTCTCTCAAGGAAAAAAAAATGATTGAGAGGAAAATATAGCTGAACTACTCTTGTAGCAAATAACATATGATACTTCATTTTTCGGTTTTATGTGACATTCATTGTAGTCCTTTATTGGCTACAGGGAAAACTGCTAATATCTTTTCAGTCCAAAGTTATCCAATCCCTAAATATTCTTACGAAGAAATTCAATAACAATGACTCCAATAAGAACCTGTTAACACAAAGTCCATGCATTCATCAGATGTTTGTTTCTGCCAGCAAGCTACATGCAAGGAACACTCGGTATAGTGACAGAATCTGTGAAAATGAGGACCTTTTTGTAAATAAATAACTCTTCAGAAGGAATGCAAGTACTGGGTGCAGCAGTGTTGTGATACTACTTTAACATCATTTCACTTAAACTCCTCTTTTATTCCGCTCATCAATCTTCTCTGTATATTTATGTCAGCTATTAGTAGTACATAATGGAACATGGGTGAGATTTTGTCTGTAAACCACTCATTTGCCCCCTGGTCCAATGAACCTGTTCAAATCAGGACCTGGAAGTGAACATTTTGGATGAGTTGTATGTGCACACATTTGGGACTTCTGCTCTATAGCCTTTACTTAGTATCTGTGGTCAGATATTTGCACTAAGTGAAGATGACACCGTATTTATGAAGCCCAAGGAAAAAGCTACTAATCTTAAACTTCACATCACCAAAAGATCATTGTCCATTTTTAACTGCGACTTTTTCCAAATACTTTACCTAGTGAAAATTGCTCATTATGTACTTATCTATATGTGACCTGAAATGAAGCCTTGACTCTTTGTGTGACTGGCAATTTGAAAAGTCCCAAACTCTGTCGTAGGTTGAAATACATTAACTCTTTTGAAGCTGTATAGGAATTAGAATTGGGAGAAACATTCTTCAAAAGAAATATGACCTTTCAGTTGGCTCCAACTGGGAATTTGGTTAGAAAATGCTCCCAGCTCTAGCCACAAATTTTGGTATAAGTAGCTTGCTACTTTTTCTTTAGAAGACTATTTATAAGGGAAAAAAAAAAAAAAAAGGCAGTATCCCACACCAATATATATATTCTTCTTCATACTGGAAAGAAGCATAAACTATGCGATCTTTAATTTAATTTCCATTTTTGATCTAGGTCAACGAGTAATAGTCCACCGATAGATATATATACATTTCATCAACCGAGATCAAAATGAACAGTTTGTGAATGCCTTCTGGTTTCACCTTATTAGGATGGTAACCACATTTGTTGTCACCAGTTTGGACTTGCGGCTCATTCACCTGCAGTACAGCTGAATTCCCTGAATAAGCCATTTACTACAAATAAGGCGCCTATGTCATCTTGAAACTATGCTATCCTGAGGCCTAGAACAGAAGATGTTCATCACAGAGAACAAAAATTCCTCCAGCATCAGTCATTGAAGTACGAAGTTCTAGTAAGCATGTACTTTCAAAGGATGCCTTTCAAAATCAGAAGTACAGCTAGTTATTTCTGTGAAATTAAATACTACATCCACACCCAATAGGAATCTCTGGCTCTAATTAATTTCAAACAAACTCCAGCATGCAATGGAAGCGTGCAAAGCACAACTATTTGCTGCTTGTCTTGTGGGCTTTGGCACCTAAAACATATTAAACAAACAAAGCAAGAGTACCAACCTTTTCATCATAATCTTCAGTAAATAGGTCACAGAAAAAAACACTTTGCATAGACATTTCTACCTAGAATTACACCATGTGAAATCATATGGCAGCCTTTTATTCAGCAAAATTTCAGTGACTTTACTATTACAGTAGCCACACAGGTTGCCTAAAATTCCTGTGACAGCTGGACAAAATAGCAAATATACAGAATATAGAGTGGAATTTCAAAATGTGATTATAAAAGGCATTGGGGGAGGATGCAGTTCCTTATACAATGATTATACTTTGCCATCAATCGTAACTGGATTAATTTTGCCATTGCAGAAAATGACTGTTATCATGTGATTTGAATTTCAGAAACTACACTCTCATGGGCTGCTGGGTTTCAAGAATGAGTTGAGTGAAATGAGCAAAGGAAAGGATTAAAGCCTTCTCTCACAACATAAGCAGCCTCATAAAGTGAAAACTCTAAGCATTCCACAGTGAAAGTGCTTCAGCCTTTACTTCCAATCCACTTCTAACAACTGCTCCTTGTCTCTACTTGATCATTGTAGAAACTTTTCTCTTTGGTTCCCTACTCCCACAAGAAAGTTACATCTCTCTTTTTTTCTTTTTGTTGTGAACTTTTGCTTGTCCTCAAGCTCAGGAGAAAGTGAGCTGCATTAAGAAAAATACAAACTGAAAGAAAGGAAGAATTAGGTTCTACAACTGAGCTGGCAAGAAATCCACAGTTCTTGGCGGCCACAGAGTCAGTGGAGTAGCTGGAACATGGTATAATTTTTAGAGCAGCATCATGGTTTTAATACAAGCATGATGTTTCGCATAGTGCATGTAAAGCTCAAGGACTCAGAAGGTATTCCAGCTGAAGAATTTGAGGGAATAAAAAAGCAAATTCTCAGGCCACCTACTGCTTATAAAGCACATTGTGGAAAACTTCCAAAAGCTTAAAATAAAAGAAGGGTAATTCAGAGGGACAGTGTGTGCTTGTGTTCTCAAAATTCCTCAGCTAATCAAATGCTTAGTTAATGTCCGTCTCTGTATACTTGAAGGAGGGGGGTGTGTACGGTTGGTGGAAAACCAACCAGGATTTATACACAATTTTCCCTTCTGAACATATTTCAGTTTATAATAGGTCTGGAGGCCTTTCCAATAATGATTAAAATTTCAAAAGATCTTTCTTATTTGTTTTTCTGTTTGTTTGTCCTTTTTTTCCTACTTCTCCATACTGAACATAACTCAGACCCCTAAATCAAACAGGGCTTGAACCATAAAAGTCAATAATAACCTTTCCATTGGCATCATATTTTGCATCATGTTTTCAGCAATTTACACTTCTAGATTCCAAATTCTGCATGAATACTGCAGAGCTGGGAGCACTCAGAATTTCCATCATTCAGGCTTTACCTGAACATGCTGTGTCAACAAATGCTGCTCTATTAAAGAGAGGTGCAACTTAATGACAACTATATGTTACATACTGATAACCTTCATCTCCCACTGAGAAGGGTCAGAGAATGCCTAAAGCTTCTTAATCATAATGAAAAGCAGGAACAGTTTCTATCATAAAATTATATAGTATTGGGGGACATTTTCAGAGTAGCTTTTGCAAATAGGAATCAAGGTCACTTTAAGTTTGACACTGAGCTCGGTCTACCTTTCCTATTCCAAGTATATTGGGAGAAAACTAATCAAACAAGAAAGTCTTTTTGGTCGCACACAGAACTCCAGCTTTCAAATGGAGGTAGGAAATGCAGAACTGACAAAGGGGAATGGAAGAATTTCAAATTGTCTGAAGCTCAACAGCAATTGCCAGCTTCAAGTCAGAAGGGTTGTACACATTTTATCTGAATTGCTTTTGTCCATTCCTAGTGACCCTGTTTTAATATGCACTTATTTTCCTGCACTACAGGACACTTTTAGAAACTTAACATCTCTCAGACAGCTTCGACAGCAAAGTGGTTAATGTTTGAAGAATGAGTCATTCTTTCCTTTGCCATGACATTGGGTTCTTATTGTACAACCCTGTACAGTACTTAGCAATATTTTTTAAAGATTTAAAAAGCAAAGAGTTACAAAACCATTTGCAATTAACTTGAAATAGAAAAGATAGCACTTTTTTAAATCCCATTATATAGTACACCGTATAAATTACAGAGTATTCAAATGCATAAATGCATCTGTGTAACATTTATCAAATGTAATTTTTTCATTGTTGTTGGAGGGTTATTTTTTCCAGAGTTTTTTCTCTTTGTCCTAGACACCCCCATCTTCCCTCACTATCATGTATGACAGTGCTCCAGATCTGAGACATTGCTGTTGCAGTATCGCATGTTATTTGGGATGTGGCAGTCTGTGTAGTTAATGCCCCCGTTTGGGGTATAAATGGGCTGCAGTCTGAAATCTCCTTTAAGGAGCTGATCATTATTTAAGGAGACAATCTGGAAGCTGGTTTCCGTCATCTCCAGGATGGAGTTGTCCTTCTTGGTCCCTGCCTCGCAGTAGTCATCTTTCCGACGGCCCCGGTTGTATTTCCACTTCTGGGAGGTGTAACGTCCTTTTTTGTGCATGTGCCAGCAAAAAATGCTGAGCAGGACCACGAGGACAAATATCACTGCACCCCCAATCAACCCTGCCAGCAGAAATGGGGAGCCCAGGTTCTGAGAAGTCGTCTGCTCATGGCTGGAGGGGATGTTGCTGCCATTGCTCAAAAAGGAAGCTTTGGTTGTGGCTTCTGAACAGACAGTGTCATCTCCAGTTCGGTAATTGTTATAAGTATCCAGTGGCACCAAACAAATCCGATAGGTGGATTTGGGCTCCAGATTTACCAAGCTTAAGTGTTGCTTCTCACCACTAACTATTCGTTCCTGAACAATTCCTCCTACTAGACTATGGCCCATTTTAACCCATGTGAGTTTATATGCCGCCACGGTAAAAAGAGAGATCCAGTTAACTTGGATGCAAGTGTCATTCACAAAATGGATGGAGAGTTGAATCCGTTCAGATATAGGAGGTGTCACCCTTTCTCTGTCCTCCCTGTCAGGCACAGTGGGGTGTGTGGCTATGGTGGGAGTAAGAGGATTATATTTGCTACTTGGGGGAGGAACTGATGAGGTGGGAACTAATGTAGTTGGCATGACTGTGGCTGGGACGGGGGTAATGACAAGTGGCAGACCAGGAGTGGTGGTGGGACATGACAACATATTCATATTGAGCTCCCTGACTGCCATACCTCGGACCTGCTCTGGTCCCTGGCACATAAAACCCCGTACATTGATGGAAGCAGGAATAAATTTGAGCCATTCAGTGACCCACTTAATACTGCAGTCACACAACCAGGGATTATTCCTTACAGTGAGTTGCCTCAGGTTGTGGAGATTATCAAATACCCCCTTTACCAACATTCGAAGTTGATTGTTGGAAATATCAAGACGTTCCAGCTTGTGGAGGTTTGAAAAGGCTGTAAGTGGTATATGGGTTATCTGGTTGTCCTGCAAGTAGAGTCTTAGCAGATGTGTACCTGGAAGATCAGGAGGAGGGTAGGTCAGTGAATTCCGCACTATTGAGAATTCCTTGAGCTTGGAGAGGTGGCTGAAGGTACCTTCAGCTATGCCTTTATTAGTAAGGAGATTGCCATCCACTATCAGACGCTCCAGACTTGTAAGATTCTGGAAGGCCAGGTCTGAAATGACAGCAATTCGGTTTTCGTCTACTCGAAGTTCTTGTAAGTCCACTGGAAGGCCTACTGGTACGCTGCTTAAGTGATTCTTAGACAAGAACAGAAGCTTGAGGCTGATGGCTTCCCGGAATGCCCCATCCTCAACGCCAACAGTGGAGATGGAGTTGTCATCCAGGTGCAGCTCTTCCAGCTTCAAAAGCTGAGCAAGGGCAGCCCGAGAAATGGTCTGAATGTTGTTTTCCTGCAGGTGGAGAACCCTGACATTCTTGGGCAGGTTCATGGGGAATTCATCCAATTGGTTGCCATACAGGTAGACTGTGTGCACAGACTGGACATTGTGCAACTCTGCAGGAAATCCAGCATTATTAATTTGGTTATTATGGAGGTAGAGGACGGTTACACCCTCCGGTATCCCAAGAGGCACTGAGGTCAAGCTTCGCTCATTACAGTAGACAAAGTTTCGATCACAGCGGCACACTTTTGGGCAAGCCAAAGTTTTGGAGACCTGCACGTAGAGCCCCAGGGAAAAGATAAGCCATGATTTCATGAGAACAGCCCAATCTGTGGGCCACATTCTAGTCCACAAACCCATTTCTAATTTGAAGAAATAAAGTACCAAAGTGTTAAAGAACTTATAACAATAATAAAGCACAGGTAGCAAAATCTTAGATCATTAAAATTGGCTTCTATTTATGTTCAATGTTCAGGCCAGAGTTAAAGTCCTGGAGGCTAAGTATAAAATAATCCTTTTATAATTGGCCTACCTCCTACTTTTGATAAGAAAGCCACAGTCTTACTAGCCAGGGTTACAAAGTTTGTTGCCTTCCTCCATATGTGCTGAAAGAAACAATAGCTGTGTCTTTGCAGGTGAGCAACAGGTTAATTTAAAGCTACCAAAAGTCGTCTGTGTATGAGCTGCTTGGATGGATAATGTTTCCTTTCACTGAAGTCTGTTGGTGTTATACTCAGCTTTCTGAAGTCAGCAAAGTCCTCATATCAGCTATCTGCAAGATCTGGCCTGCCTGTAAAAGAAAAGAGAAAAGAAAAAGCTGAATAGCATGAAATGTTTAATAGGGAAGATCAAGCCCATTGGAAGACTATTCTAAGGCTGTGCTCTTTATGGCTTTCTGGAAAAAAGGCATTAATATTAAACATTAGCTTAACATTACTGTTAAATAGTCTTGAAATAGATTTGATGCAAAGTCATTGCAGTGATTGAAGGACTTACAGTGACTTCAGTGAAGGCTAGATCTACCACTTGTGTTCACATATTGTACCTCCAGCCTTTGTCCTCTCACAACCTGGCTCAAATCCGAAAACTAAAACATTTTACAAACCTAAAACTAAACCATTTAACTGGAAATTTTTGCTCAGGTATTTTCTTTCTTTTGCAGAACCACTAACTTCAATGAATGCTGTTCACTGATGCCTGACAGACTAGACTCTGGGCCCTATTATTTAATCACACTCTATGTTTTTTTTCATTTCCTACCAGACTCTGGAATGTTCTGCTTCTATTTCTGTAATGTCATTATGTATATTCTCCAACTTAATGCACACTGCCAGATTATTGCACCTTACTACAGTGAATTAGCTGCTTATGAGGAGAGTCTTTTAGGTAAGTATGGCAATCCACAAATACAGGATACCATGCTGTAAGGCATGTATTTGTTAAAACTATCATCTTGATATTGTTTCTGATGTGAACTGTGCTGTCAACAGGCTTCAGAATTAGCTTTCCACTAAATGAAACAGGCTCACATCTGCTAAATTATTGGTTTAGGATATCAGCTCAAACTACAACAGCTTTGCAAGACAGCACTTTCTTTGAAACCGTGAAGGTTAGATACTTCTTTTAATTCTGCTACACAGTTGTCAGTGAATGGCTACGTAAACAAATTTGTTGGCTTTAGTATAGATGAGTCCTTTAATGTATACTTTCAGCTTTTAAGTGGACTTTTTAACTTTTACGTTCCCAGCTAATGTTCATTATTTAGATCTATAACCAAAACATACAACTCTCTAAAGCATGCAAGAAAAGATACTGTATCCTGTAACATTGTCTTGTCTCATTATATGTTGTTTCCAATGACTGAAAAAAAAATGCTGTATTTCACATACTTGAACCTAATGAAGGATATAAACCTTGATAAGTATTAAGCACATGTAGATCTCAGGGTCTTGAATTGCAGTTACATAAGCATAGTATTTTTCTAGATTTTGTTTACCCAGATCAAAACTCATTGGCTGGGATTTCAGGAAAATGGAATTTCAGTGAACAGAAATCATGTTTAAAAATCTTTTTTCCTTTATTTAAGCAGTTTAAGCACTATCCAGGTAATTCAGAAAGAAATGTAATTCAGGAGTACATGAAAGCTTGTTCTTCTGCTACAGCTGTGCAATTTATAACGTGTCCCAAATGCTGCTTTTGGGAACCCATGGACTGACAGTGTAGAAAGTCTCTTTAGGAGTCAAACCATTAAAAACCTGCAACCTTGTACTTGTAGATTATTACATTTATTTGGAGCATCATCAGGTATCAGCCTCAAGGCTAGAGCAGTTGGAGATAAAAAATGAAACCCTGAAATGTCCTGTAGCTTATAATTATGAATTCAAATGGTAAACGTATGTATAAATGTACACAGCCTATACTGTGTGTTGTCCTGTTCTAGAAACAGTAAGATTAGCTACCCCACTGTTCAAGGTTTTCTTTCTCACAGGCATATTTCAGTCAAGAGTGGTTTCTTTTCAATTATGTAAGATGATGTGGTACTGTAGAGAAACTCTAACAGGATTACATTCTAACATGAGCCTAAGTGTGACAGTTTATCCGCCTTTAATATGGCCTGGCTCCCATCTAGATCATACTGCTCTGATCCATCATGACACTGTCTTTTTAAAATAAGAAAGGATGTGCAGAGCCTCCTCTGAGATGCTTGGGACCACACAGAGTAATAATAGTGGGTCTCTCACTCCCTTTCCATCACTGGAGAGAGACAGACTCCTAACAGGACCAATACCCTGCAGTGAGCTCTCTTTTGATTGTAAGTCCAATTGCTGATTAGGTTTTATTTGACTCCAGGGTATGATAGAAAGCCCAGCTGAGGATGTGCAGCCATAGGCAGCTGCAGCTTCTGGCTTGCTGGGAACCTCCCAAGGAGGGAATGTCATATTAAAACTGATTTATGCATTCACCTAATTCTAGGACTCAGAGTACCTCTCATCCAGGTAAATGTGGAACCCAAATAAAAGATTTCAGTAATGATTCTAGAAAACTGGGTCAAACAAACAACACTTCTCATTAGATATTACAAATAAAAGAGATTTGACTGGACAGTCACTTAAGTATATTGGCACTTTGGAAGCTGTCACTCTGGAATTTATCCCCTTTTTATTGTTACGTGTATTTTGCCCTTAGAAATCTGTTAAAACTTTCCTACTGCTTTCTCCCATTATGATGATGAGAAAGGGAGCCCTTTTATTAATGCCAGTATCCTAATCTCCAGCTATCAGTCCTTAATAAACTGATACTATGAAACTCAGTACAAAAAATATGAATTGATAACTACTGTTGATTGTATTAAGCAAAAGCACAAGGACAAATGTAAATAGGTATTTATGACTTCAGAGTTGACTGTGGTGTGACAGAGTGAAGGAATGAGGAAGTACAGATACAATTGAATATGTTTACGTAATTTTTTGGGGGAAAGTTTTACCACAGTAGTTTTTTACAACTGATTAAAATAATAACTCACAGTAGTGCTAATATTTTCAGTATTTTTCAGCAAATCTCAGGGATCCTGATGCAAAAGTGAGTTGTGTCCCTCTATCCCAAAGACATTAAAAAGATTCAAGAGTTGAACAACCTGTTTGATTTAAAAAAATTAAACTCTGTGAAGGAAAAGCATCCTCAGCAAATTCCAGAAGGCTGGAAAAGCTGAAACAGCTTGTTCTTTAGCAAATTGCCAAAACTGAAGGCAGGTAGAGTAATTGAGCTTTCTTCCCATCCCTGCCATGTCGGCTTCCTAAAGAAAGCTCTCTGTTTTCAGTATTCTTACAAAAACTGAACTGAGTCTCTCTGCAAATGAACTGATCATTTGCAAAAGTAAAATTTTGGAAGTGGGGGAATTAAAGACGCTCCTTACCTTTCATGATTGTAAATCTTGGGAATTGACTCACAAACTATAGATGGCAGTGACTTTGCTTATTGCGAAGCCAGAAAGTTCTAAAAAACAATTTATGAAGAGAGGATGAAGGTAAGGGAATCTGCAACAATTAACTTAAAATTAAAGAAATCCACAAGCAAATGCCTCAATAATAACACATCTGCCCATCATCACCTTGGACATTTTTGTTTCTATTTCTTTACCCTGTGCACTTGATTTCTATTATTTCTCACTATATCCTCCTTGGAGCACAAGCCACATCTTCCAAGCATCTAGGACATTTCCTGTCTACAGCCAGGATATTAAATCCCATTAGGATTTAAGGAATGAAATAATAAAGTTGAGAAAAGCACATTGAAATAGATGAGAACATATGCACAAGTTTTAGGTGGCCATGTCTGAAAGTTTGGCTTGGTGGCTTGAATTCATGACATAAATGGAAATGTTGCCTTTCATATCTTGAGAGGAGCTTCTGATCAACATTTTTATCTCACTGTCTTTTTTCAAACCTGTCTTATTTAAATATCCTTTTGGCATGACTAATGCTAGCTGGAGAAGAACAATTCTGGCTTTGTGCACTGGAAAAAAATTTAAAATTTGTTTTTGTTCAACACTGGAAGTGAACAGCTCCTTTAAGATATTTTGATTTAAGGTATTTAAAGGCTAAAACATCTGGCTGCAAGTTGGGAAGGTGAAGGTTTTATTAGTCTCCCCTTCAGTGGTCAGAATCATCCACAAAACTTCAAGCTTTAGTCACCCTGCTGTGCATAGTCATGAAATAATTTAGCTTCAATATACAAATGTGTTTCAATAATTAATATATTACTGAAAACTATGCTCAATCATAAATTTCTGGTATCTAGGGGAAAAAACAAAACAAACAATCAAAACCCCAAAAACCCACAATCCGCTAGCATCCTACTAACAGAACTCTTTCCTACCTCACTGACCGGTATTGCCTCAGTGGCCGTGTCTATGGTGCCTAAAGAAGCTCTGAAGCTGCCCTCTGGGCCACCCCCCCCACACCCCACACC